>JABMCL010001590.1:52500-60000 GCA_018857735.1 Alviniconcha marisindica | reverse complement strand
CGTCTGACAAATGGCGCCAATCGTTAACACAAACCTGCCGCCGGTTTAGCAGAGCAAAGTTAAGGCTTCAAACCGCGAGAGGTTTGGGTCGGGTACACTGAACGTGCATTGCTCTTGTCTTGTAGTTGACTGACGAATGGCAGGGGTGCGGGCGCTACGTTTTGAGCAGTGGGACGCCATCTGTCCGCACAGTTTGTATGATTACAAAGAGAACGAAAGAAGAAAAAACTCGGGTCGAACGTGACTTTATTTTGTGAATGTATTCGCTCCTTTTTGAGAAAATAGTTATTGCTATTGTTTGTTACAATGTTTCCAATCCGTTCTTGTACTGCGCTCCCAGATCTGGTTCATTCAGTTCTGCGTTAATTTGTGGGAGATAAATACCACTTTGTTCTATTTCTTTCTTTACTCAGAAACTAATTTGTCAAGTAGTCACCCCGAAGGGAGGTCAGAGATGTCTGAGATAACCCTCCTGTCTGGAATCTCAGGACTGTCGTTTGATTCCACTGTCCTATCACCTCTCGTTTTTTCTGCCTGGTCCTCTTGCTCTTTCTGACATTGTTTTTTTGTGTGTGTTTTTTGATTTATTTTTTTTGCTAACGGCCCATTCTCTTGACTTTCCCCTCCCCCCAGATATATCTCATATTTTTCGCTAAGAGGTAGGCTTTTTTGTATGGCTCTTGTTTAGCAACTAGTAGATGATAGTTGGTGGGTGGTATGTGCATAAGTTTGCTGCCATATGGCACTGGTATTTGTTACCACAAAGCAGGATTGTGGAATTTCCTTGTAAGCTTGCTAATGACAATAAAAAAACATTATCTTATTTGCCATTGTGCATTCATATAATGTTTGTATTTAAAAATATCTTTTGTTATTGTCCATTCCTTTAAAAAATCTGATCTGATATCAATAGATTAGACTGAATGGATGACGAGACCTACATGTCCTAGCCGTACATGCTTTTTAAAAGGGGCGGTATTGAAGAGTCTTCCTCTTCGAGGGTTTGTGTTTGATGTTTGCGTATGTATGCCTTGTTTTATATTTGTATAGGGATTGATATTATGGACTTGACCTGGAGAAGGGTTTGCATGTGTGAGAATTTTGAAATATTCATTTGCTTATGCCAGAGTTTGACCGTCCTGAGGTGTCCCTGTGCGCTTGACAGAACGTTCAAATACAGAATACTTTATTCAGCCCATTACGGGAAGGTACACTGTCATCTCGCACATAATATATATGAAACAGCACACATAAAAGCAATATCAAACAAACAACCTACAATAAATGAGCACAACCATCACTTACTAACAGCCTAATTGTCAAGCAGTCTCCCGAGCTGTAAACATGCACGTGAGACTGAAACAATAAAAGAATAGTCAGAGGCAAGCGGTGGTATGCAAGGTTTTGTGCTGACGAGAACATGGAAAATCGGTAGTGAAATGGAAGAAATGGCTCGCATGCATCTGGCTGCCCACATGGTCACTGACACTATCGATCGAATATCACGATGGACCCGAGCTTCTGTCAGCTAGCCTAGAGAGGGAAGGGATTAGGAATCGTCCGGCTGGCGTCTCACTGCCTACACGTTGCCTTCGTCAGCACTGTCTAATACTCGTCTGCCTCTACCGTCCGCCCCCTAACAGGAAGAATAACACTCTGAATGAAGTGTCGTAGTGTGTTTGTGTAATTAATAGGGTTCACTGTGCATTTGGTGTGTGTGTGTGTGTGTGTGTGTGTGTGTGTGTGTGTGTGTGTGTGTGTGTGTGTGTGTGTGTGCGTGCGTGCGTGCGTGCGTGGTGAGTGCTTGCGTGCGTGCGTGCGTGCGTGCGTGCTGTTGCGGTGCGTGCGTGTTGTGGTGTGTGTGTGTGTGTGTGTGTGTGTGTGTGTGTGTGTGTGTGTGTGTGTGTGTGCGTGCGTGTGTCACTGCGTGTGTGCATGCATGTGTACGTGCGTGTGTAGGCCTACAAGCGTGCGCGTGAACCTGTGTGAGTCCGTTCGTGTGGGGGGGGGGGGGGGGGGGGGGGGGGGGGGGGAGAGAGAGGAGGAGAGGAGAGAGAGAGAGAGAGAGAGAGAGAGACACACACACACACACACACACACACACACACACACACACACACACACACACACACACACACACACACACACACAGGGATGGAGAGATGTAAAGAGACAAACGCTGTTGTTTATCAATTTTTAATACACCATTAAGCTTAGAAATACAAACGGGAATGATCTACTTGTTTAAAAACTAGTACGTAGAAATGTAATTACATTGTGCCGTGCATTCATGACAAAACTCTCGTCATCTCATCTCATCTCATCCAAAATGTGTATGTAAATCTCTCTCAGTACGTTTTGTTCCTGTTACCTTTTACTCTTCTCCGGCCAAAATGAATGGACGTTTTACTTCGCCAGCACGCTCACATCACTATAACACATTTTGCACATTGCAACAGTATGGCGTAAAAATGAGACTGATGACATTGTTCTCAATATCACGTCGTGACAGATGACTTTACAAAAGAACAATCACACATCCGCAGCATCATATTTCGGCCAAAGATTGTGCAAAACAATAATCATCACAATATCCCGCACATCGGGATTTAAAAGAGACTGCAAAAGAATGTATGCTGATTGTACATTGAAGACATTTACAAACGTCTGAAACAAGAAATGTACATTTACAAAAGAGAAGTAAAACTGCCCGCAATATCATGAAAAACAAACAAACAAAAAACAAGTTTGCGATTCCTGCGCTGAAACCTACACAAGAGCAACAACACTGTCCGCAATACTGTTTTGACTAAAGACTTCACAAAAGAGTACGTGGTCCCCACGCTGAAGTCTCTTACAAAAACACGTTTTGCTAACTATGCTGAAGCCTTTACAAAAGAGTCAACATACCGTCAAAAACATCGTGTTCTGGTGGAAGACTTTACAATAGAGTATGCGTAGTGTCAGCAGCATCGTGTTGTGGCAGAAGACTTTACACAAAATACCAGCTGGTAACGAGCCAAACAATAGTCTGTGCCTAGCTGCCTTCAGCTTCAACAAAGTTCAGCCTTGTGGGCGGTTTGGGGAACAAGGACGAGTGCGTCGGAAGCTAATTTGTACATGTTGTAGACAACTCTTTTGTAACCATCGATAAACATGCAAAGCAGGAGCATTACCTATAAAACACGTTATGCCAACTGCAGTTTGGCTTCAAGAGCAAAGGTCTTCAAGAACCTTGAATCAACGGGTGAGCTGCAATAGCAAAGTCTGGCAACTTTGAATCAACAGCAACACCAAAGTCTAACAACCTTGAATCAACGGCAGTACAGCAACAGCAAAGCCTAACGTTGAATTAACCCGTGACCAGCAACAGCAATATCTAACAACCTTGAATCAACGGCAGACCAGCAACAGCAAAGCCTAACAACCTTGAATCAACGGATGACCAGCAACAGCAAAGTCTAACAACCTTGAATCAACGGCAGACCAGCAACAGCAAAGCATGACAACCTTGAAGCAGCGGGAGACCAGCAACAACAAAGTCTTACAACCTGGAATCAACGGAAGACCCTCAATAGCAATAGCGACCAGCAACAGCAAAGCCTAACAACCTTGAAGTAACGGGAGATCAGCAACAGCGAAGCCTAACAACGTTGAATCAACGGGTGACCAGCAACAGCGAAGCCTAACAACGTTGAATCAACGGGAGACCAGCAACAGCGAAGCCTAGCAACGCTGAATCAACGGAAGACAGCCACAATGAAGCCTGACAACGTTGAACCAACGGGAAACCTGTAACAGCAAAGTCTTACAACTTTCAAAGAACAGGTGATCAACGACAGCAACAATCTAACAACCATGAAGCAACGACTCATAAACAAGAGTCACGGAACAAGTATACAGATCGTCCTAAGCATCGCATCGAGTACCTACTTTATGTATAGGTGTACTGGTAGCAAGAAAATACTGACTGCTCCCGGCCAAGCTCCGCAAACCCCAAGTCTAGAAACGTTAGTTTCCAGGTACAGTCAGACCAATCGGCCGTCAGAGACACCAGAACAGCATGCTGTAACGTCAGCTGAGTCTGGCTCTGTGTTCCAGGCACCAATATATCCCTCGTGCATACAAATCGTAACTGTGCAAGACATTGGACTTTACGCTTCCAGTTGGAGGATGAGTTACCGACTTGGCTAGGAACAGTGAGTTACCACAAAGGACACCTGAATCCCTCTTAAACATCACACAGTAAATTAGTCACAAAGGACACCTGAATCCCTCTTAAACATCGCACAGTGAATTAGTGCACACGTACATGTCTGTCGGCATGTCATATCTGAAGAGCAAATAAAAACAGCTATTGGAGCTAAAGCCGGAGAGAGAGAAAAATGCGGCACGCCTCCTCGTAAAGTTGTCGTGGTTATCAAATTCGATGAAATCACAAAGAAAATTACAAAATGCACGAAACGAATTTCACATCCATTTCGTTTAACTGGAACACAACGGCGATCACACCGAGACGGGATCGAGAGGAAGAGTTGCGTGTGATTACCAAACTTTCGGAAACCTCCCATCACAAAGGACACGACAGAAACACCCGCAAAAAGAACATCTTCCATTTCCTTCAAACGCGAACACAACAATGATCACAACGAAAACGAGTTGGAGAAGGAAAATAAAATTGCTCGTGCATTTTTACAGAATGTGACGAGCCCTCCGTGTAGGAAAAAGCCCAAACCTCATGAAGAAAAAAGAAGGAAACAAACAAACAAACAAACAACCACAAAGGCGTTTTTACCCGAAGCGGGAACACTTTCAGGGTCAAACTGAAGAGTACGAAGGCGCAGCGCTAGGACACACGTACCGTAAATCGTCTGGAGGAGACAGGCGTGGAAAAAGAAAGCGTTCGACCATTTTGCTTGAAAGGACAAAAATGGGCCCCTCATCGGAACTAACACACGAATGGTTCAAAAGAACGTTTATTTAATATGACACCACACAACACGCTACTGGATCTGTCTTAAAGGCAACACCAGGAAAACTTCTGGGAGACAAGGCGGAACGCACTTTGGCGTTCCCGAGTGCGTAGATGCCATCTTGAACTGAACTGGCTGGCTAGAAAGCTAGTTATGGGAGGGAGTGCACACGAAAAAGCACACGACTAAAATGACTCTGCAACTGAATGCAATTGGTGGCAGATAGCAGATGGGAACCGCTCCTTCAGTAGGTGTGGGCCTCCACCAGCACTTCGTTGGTGGGGGAGGCTCCCTCTAGCGGCAGCTCCGGGTAGTTCCCTGAAACAAGGTATATAATTCCTGCTGAATCAGTTTTTGAAAGTAAGTAACTTGGAGTTTTACGCCCAGTCATCCAGTACGTTTATGTCAGGGTGAGAGTTTTTCAAAAAGCTTCTTTTTTCTTCTGTTTTCTGTTTTCTAACTCCAGTAGACGGCTCGACAAGGGGCTGGTTTGAAAGTAAGTAACTTGGAGGTTTTACGCCCAGTCATCCAGTACGGTTACATCAGGGTGAGAGTTTCTGAAAAAGCGTCTTTTTTCTTCTTCTTCCCCCCCCCCCCTTTTTTTTTTTTTTTTTTTCCTAACTCCAGTAGGCGGCTGGACAAAGGGGCTGGTTTGACTGGATTCGTTAACTCGCTAAACTTTTGTTTTAAGGCGAGACAGTTACGCGTTGATTTTCTTAAAATTTTACGTGACTCAGCGGCTCGCAAAATAGGATTTCATATTTCATGCGCGTTTTTTTATATTTTTAAATCCTATATCCATGGACGAAAGAACTGCCTTAAAGAACTTGGTGTGTATGAGCGTCAATGATACTCGTTTTTAAGCGAAACAATCCACCATGCAGCTATAACACTCTGAATATGATTGCTTCGGTTTTTGGTATAGGTTCATTTTGCAAAATGTACGTTGTCTAGGTCTAAAATGATCCCTATTTTAAAGATCGCGTCACTAAATAAATACTGTGTACATACTAACACTGGTGAAACGAATTAAATACAAAATATTGCATGTGCAGAAAGCATAAATTTAATATTCGTCCGAACAGTACATCACAGCAAATGAAACAACGGTAGCCGAGCAGGAAACACTGGACATCAACTCTGCATTAAAAGAAGCAACAGTAGCTGACCACGAGACACTGGACATCAGCTCCGCTTTAATAGAAGCAACAATAGCTGACCAGCATACGGCGGACATCAGCTCTGCAGGTGGACAAAGCCATGGACCTACATGTATAATTATGTAAGTCCGTCCTTGGACAAAAGCCCTACGCTTTGCTAAATCTTCTGATGACGTCACTTCTGGCACCAAAACGACCAGGGTGGAGAGAGGGGGCGGGACAGGGTGACGTCACAAGTGCCTGTATCATTCTTCCGACACTGGACACGAAAACAACATAGCTCAACCAAAGACAGATAAGCGGCCTAGCTCTCCATCTCATTTTTCATCATTTTCCACCGTTTAACTGTTGTTTAAGTGTCGTTTTGTAGCTTCATAAACAGATGGGGGGTGGGGGGGCGGGGGACACAATTCGCTAATAAATAGCGTTCATTTGAATATTTTTTGTGTTTGAATCTTGTGTTAGAACGCTAGCAGTCTTTCTTGTTTCAGATTTTTCAAGTCATCAAGGTGCGTAGGTAAAAAAAAACAAAAAACAACAACAACAACAACACCATACACACACTGACTGACTGACTAAATGACTAAATAGTTCTGGTTCCAAACTGTGGCAGAGATTAGAGACACCGAGTGACGCCGCCGCCCCCTGCTTGAGCACTGCCTGTCGGGGCGTGGCCGGAGGAAGAGAGAGAGGGCACATGAGAAGGACGACAGTGACAAGACGGCTACCGACACGGCATGCACGACTGGTCAGGTGTGTGCGGCACAGGGAGGGGCTCCATCATCTCCGCCACTGCTATGTCCAAACTGACCTCCGGACTCTAGTTCATTTCCGCCATTTTTCTATCGCGCTATTCTCAGTTTCAGAGTGGCTAGAGTGGAGGTGGGGGGAGGCAGACAGACAGACAGACAGGCATGCATGCAGGCAGGCAAGCAGACAGACAGACAGACAGACAAACAGACAGACACTAAACAGGCAGACACAAAGTGAGACAGAGAGAGGGACTGTGCATTTGTATGTGAAAAATAAAATGACTTATTTTCTTTACCTGTAATGAATTTGGACATACATCCACAGCAGTAAAATCTCAAGTTTAAAAAATGTAAAATATCACAAGGATAAAAACACGCGCACACACACACACACACACACACACACACACACACACACACACACACACACACAACACACACACACACATGCACAGACATCATCAACAGCATCAACATAAGCATCAATCACTGTTTTTTAAGTCCACGCTGAACATAATAACCTCCTGGCACAGTTTAGCGCGTTAAGCTGGTCAACAGTGGCGGAGATGACGTGCCGATAACTGCAAGTGGCGGGTAAGACGTATCCCGGGTACA
>JABMCL010001590.1:22500-47500 GCA_018857735.1 Alviniconcha marisindica | reverse complement strand
ACGAGGGTCACGTTCGGCTTCCAGGCTGACTTTTTGACCTGACGTGAGTGTGTGGGTCAAGCCACACTCGACGAAAGTGTCCATATAGTCTGGAAAATGGTATAACACATTTAATTTGCCCCTTTTGTTTGCCCTGTGTCTTTGTCTATATCCGTGTCTCCGTGTCTGTCTGTGTATAACTCTAGCTCTGGGACTGTCCGTCTAGAGAGAGAGTGAGAGAGAGAGAGGGGGGGGTGCTGTATGGATGTGTGAGCGTGTGCATGTGTGTGTGTGTCGGTGGAGAGGGGGGGGGGGTCTATGGAGCTGGGTGTGGTGTGAAGGGATAGGATGAAAATAGTGATAATCATACTTGTGCCTGTTTGTATCAGTCATTATAACGTGAGTTACAATGATTGTTTTACAGCGCATTTCTACAAGTAATACATATTTTACCTAATAATGCCAGTGGTATTAACTTTGCCTGCACGTTGTTGTGCATTCTTAAACTGTGAATCGTTCAAAATCTTTCAATTTTATACATGCCGATCTTTATCTTTTTGTTTTTTATTCATGTGTGGCATTCCCGTTTTCCTTTAAATGAAATAAGGAGTAGTTGACTTGTATCTGTGTAAGAGTGGCATGTTCGTGTGCATCGGTTTGCCCGTTAGTCCATAATAATAATAAATAGTTCTTATAAAGCGCCATTCTCTAACACGAGTTAAACTGACTGTGCTTTACAAACAACTTGACAAAAAATACATATACAGACATTTCAACAAACAGAATTTTACGTACAGTATTTACCATAAACATAATCACCTAGCAAACAGTAACTATATACATACATACACACCCACACCTGCACATGGAAACACATATGCGTACGAATCAGTATCCCATCGTCCACTCAAATATGCATTACATGTAGTGAATTACCTCTCTCTCTCTCTCTCTCTCTCTCTCTCTCTCTCTCTCTCTCTCTCTCAATAATAATAATAAATACAAAAATTTAAAAAGGAAAAAGAGAGAAAAAATAACAAACAAACAAACAAATAAAACGTCTGTGACTGTGTCTGTGTACGTATTTCTGTGACCGTCTGGCGTCAGTGTGCCCAGCTGGGACCGCGTGCACACTCACAGTGACGTGGGATCTTTTCCATGGTGACGTTGGTGACCGAGAATCGGAACCTAGCGGCGTTGTCCGCGTGCTCCTCGTAGGCTGCTGTCATGACGGTGATGGCAACCAGACGATGAGGAAAACAGAAGTTTCCCTGCCAACTGGGGCTGTTCTTCAGGATGATCTGTTACACAAGAACACACAATTATCATTATCGTCGTCGTGGTCATCATCATGGTTGTCGTCACCATCGTCGTGTCTCTATGGTCGATGGCTTCCTCAAGTTTCTGACTTTCTCTTTCGTCTCTTTGTGAGATTCTGTGTGTTAAATTAGTTCTGTCCACTTCGGTTCAAGAGGGTACTTTGGGCCGAAACTGTCCAGTTTTCTGGTAGATGAAATTGTGACAAAAGTGAGGAGTAGGCTGTGTTTTTACAGAACTGACAGCATAGCTGATAGATTGTGCTTCTTGGTTAGCTGACGTGCTTGTTTTGTTGTTGTTGCTTTTTTGTTTTTTAATAAGTGTTTAGTGTTTGTGTGTGTGTATATGTGTGTGTGTGAGTGCGTGCGTGCGTGTGCGTGCGTGCGTGCGTGCGTGTGCGTGCGTGCGTGCGTGCGTGCGTGTGCGTGCGTGCGTGTGTGTTTGAATGTGAGTGTGAGTGTGCGTGTGCGTGTGTGTGTGTGTGTGTGTGTGTGTGTGTGTGTGTGTGTAATGTAGGCCTTGCTGATCGGCTTCTTGTGATTTGAACTGCTTGCAACCATTGTGATTGTCGTTTTCCGCGTCCGGTACCCAACAACGTATTTCAATTCTGCACAGCGCATCCAGCTTATTTCTATGTTATAGGTTCGCGTCACACTCCGATCATCGGTTTTCGGCACCTTCGGAGGATGTCGTAAACCAGTGCTTGGAGTTTGGGTTCGCGCTTTACAAATATTTCATAATCATCATCATCATTACTATTATTATCAGACTGTGGGGATGAGCTCACCCTCTCCGGAGCATATGGCCCGGTCTGAAAGTCCAGCCTGGCATGGCTTCCCAGCATGATGCCGTACATCCGTATGCACAGTCCGTGGTCCGGAAGCGACGTCTCGAAGAAGGCCTTGCAGCTGGAGCCTGCCAGTACAGGGGGCCGGTCCTCGTTCGTCCTGCTCGACCGGACTTCCACCTCGTCATACTTGGCCACGTCCACGTTCACCTTTCTGCACGTGTTGGAAAGCTCGAACACCTCTGCAATGGACCACTCCATCTGTCAATCAAAATTCGTCGGAAACATATCCCAGCCAATCAGCGACTGTATATTATTTCGGTAAAGTGTTGGATAGCTCGAACACTTCTGCAATGGACCACTCCACTCTGTCAATCAAAATGCGTGGGAAACATATCCCAGCCAATCAGTGAGTGTGTCTTATTTCTGCACATGTTGGACACCAATGGACCGCTTCACGCTGTCAGTCAAAATGCGCAGGAAACATATACCAGCCAATCAGCGGCTGTGTATTATTTCTGTAAAGTGGTAGACAGCTCGAACACCTCTGCAGTAGACCACTCCACTTTGTCAATCACATTCCGCAGGAAATATATCCCAGCCAATCAGCAGCTGTATATTATTTCTGCATGTGTTGGACCTCTCGAATGGACTACCTGACTCTGTCAATCAAAAGGAACGGTGGAAGCAGATCCCAGCCAACCAGCGGCTGTATATTAACGGAGTTATTGGATAACTAAATGTAAAGAGTTGTCATGTCGCAAGGTCAGTGATACCAGATCTGTAGAACACGACTACTGCGCCAGGTTCTTTAAGCCATGACTTAGGCGTACACATGACTTGTTGCGAGTCTTCGTTTTGATTTTGTAATAGACTGAATCGGCGATGTGTATGTATGTGTGTGTGTGTGTGTATGTGTGTGTGTGTGTGTGTGTGTGTGTGTGTGTGTGTGTGTGTGTGTGTGTGGTGTGTGTGTGTGTGTGTGTGTGTGGTGTGTGTGTGTGTGTGTGTGTGTGTGTGTGTGTGTGTGTGTGTGTGTGTGTGTGTGTGTGTGTGTGTGTGTGTGTTGGTGTGTGTGTGTCTGCAGTGTGTTGTGTGTTGCAGGTGTATGTGTTGTGCGAGGAATACAAGGTAATGTTTATATATTAATTTTCAGGTTTTATGCATACATTTTGTTGATCTTGTAAAACGCGGTGGGCTCACCCTAGTCGGTGAGATACCGCTTTATAGAAATGCCAGCGGTTGTTATTCTTTATAACATTAATTACCATGTCGAATTCGTTTCCTGGAGAGGGCCCAGGTTGTCTGTAGACCACAGCACAGGGCCACAAGGGCGAGCACTCTCATTGCCACCTGACAGAAAACAAGTTGTCAGTGAAACAAAAGAATTGAACGCTCAAATAACTTCCTTTTTTTCAAAGCTCTCCCCTGATAATACTAATAATGGAAATTTATAAAGCGCTTACCCCGCGACTCAAGCGCTGAACAAAGATAATAATTATAACACACATAATGTAGATGGAGGTGAAGAATGCTATCCGCAATTTAACAAAAGCTAACACGTAATGTTCACATCAACAAGGGTTCAAGCATAGCTATGTGCAAGATGCACACACACACACACACACACACACACACACACACACACACACACACACACACACACACCACGACGCACGCACGCACGCACGCACGCACGCACGCACGCACGCACGCACGCACACACACACACACACACACCACACACACACACACACACACACACACACACATTGTACAGATTGATAGGGGTGAAGAACATTGTTGCTTAACTGACATATTCGGAGAAGAGAATTGTCTTGAGTTTGTTTCTTCTTTCCAAGGCAAGAAATGCATCAGTGATTTTCTTTAAAGAAGCATGAAAGCGATTTAGATATTGTGTACGTGTACACATTGCATTTGACCTCAAAGGTAAAGAAGACGTAACTATCAAATTCAGTCTTTCCACTGTCGATGTGGTCTTGAAACTGGATCAGTCACTGCAACCGATTATCGCCCTACAAAGATCGAAAAATAGTCTTCGAGAAATGAACTTTAAAAAATTAAAAAATTAAATCAGAATCCTAAAACGTGTCAAATGTCTTAAATACACGTTAAAATCAATAAAATTATATTGTGTGTGATATTACTAATGTGTATAACAACCATGAAAAACATTTGTCTAATTCGGGGTTGGCTAGTTGGCTACTGAGAAAATAAAATGTAGTCTTGCCTCTCCAGCGCTCCTGTGAGCTTGAAATAAGGTGAAGCTTCTCAAACCTGGTATGCACACAAGCTTTTCAGACCTGGCACGTACACTGTACGCTTTTCAAACCTGGCACGTACTGTTACAAGCCTTTTAAACCTGGCATGTACACTGTTACAAGCTTTTCGAACCTGACACGTACACTGGAAGCTTTCAAACCTGCTAATTTACACTGTTACAGCTCTTAAATAATTATGCATATTTAAGTTTTGAAAGTCCTCCTTTAAACAGTGTCCTCGAAAATGCTACGCTGGTGTGTTGTGTCGCTTCAGAAAAAGCACCAACTGTACCTTGAAACTGAATATAACAGACTCAGCGATCACTAAAGTCTCTTCCATCACACACACCAACAGCCTACAGTACCAGTCCATCAGAAAAAGCACCAACTGTACCTTGAAACTGAATATAACAGACTCAGCGATCACTAAAGTCTCTTCCATCACACACACCAACAGCCTACAGTACCAGTCCATCAGAAAAAGCACCAACTGTACCTTGAAATTGAATATAACAGACTCAGCGATCACTAAAGTCTCTCCACACAACACCAACAGCTACAGTACCAGTCCATCAGAAAAAGCACCAACTGTCTTGAAATTGAATATCAGACTCAGCGATCACTAAAGTCTCTTCCATCACACACACCAACAGCCTACAGTACCAGTCCATCAGAAAAAGCACCAACTGTACCTTGAAATTGAATATAACAGACTCAGCGATCACTAAAGTCTCTTCCATCACACACACCAACGCCTACAGTACCAGTCCATCAAAAAAGCACCAATCTGTACCTTGAAATGTGAATTTAACCTGTATCACACAAGCTTTTCAACCATGGCACGTACACTGTCGCTTCAAACCTGGACTGACTGAAAGTCCTTCTAAATCTCATCACACACACCAACAGCCTACAGTACCAGTCCATCAAAAAAGCACCAACTGTACCTTGAAATGAATATAACAGACTCAGCGATCACTAAAGTCTCTTCCATCACACACACCAACAGCCTACAGTACCAGTCCATCAGAAAAAGCACCAACTGTACCTTGAAATTGAATATAACAGACTCAGCGATCACTAAAGTCTCTTCCATCACACACACCAACAGCCTACAGTACCAGTCCATCAGAAAAAGCACCAACTGTACCTTGAAATTGAATATAACAGACTCAGCGATCACTAAAGTCTCTTCCATCACACACACCAACAGCCTACAGTACCAGTCCATCAGAAAAAGCACCAACTGTACCTTGAAATTGAATATAACAGACTCAGCGATCACTAAAGTCTCTTCCATCACACACACCAACAGCCTACAGTACCAGTCCATCAGAAAAAGCACCAACTGTACCTTGAAACTGAATATAACAGACTCAGCGATCACTAAAGTCTCTTCCATCACACACACCAACAGCCTACAGTACCAGTCCATCAGAAAAAGCACCAACTGTACCTTGAAACTGAATATAACAGACTCAGCGATCACTAAAGTCTCTTCCATCACACACACCAACAGCCTACAGTACCAGTCCATCAGAAAAAGCACCAACTGTACCTTGAAATTGAATATAACAGACTCAGCGATCACTAAAGTCTCTTCCATCACACACACCAACAGCCTACAGTACCAGTCCATCAGAAAAAGCACCAACTGTACCTTGAAATTGAATATAACAGACTCAGCGATCACTAAAGTCTCTTCCATCACACACACCAACAGCCTACAGTACCAGTCCATCAGAAAAAGCACCAACTGTACCTTGAAATTGAATATAACAGACTCAGCGATCACTAAAGTCTCTTCCATCACACACACCAACAGCCTACAGTACCAGTCCATCAGAAAAAGCACCAACTGTACCTTGAAACTGAATATAACAGACTCAGCGATCACTAAAGTCTCTTCCATCACACACACCAACAGCCTACAGTACCAGTCCATCAGAAAAAGCACCAACTGTACCTTGAAATTGAATATAACAGACTCAGCGATCACTAAAGTCTCTTCCATCACACACACCAACAGCCTACAGTACCAGTCCATCAGAAAAAGCACCAACTGTACCTTGAAATTGAATATAACAGACTCAGCGATCACTAAAGTCTCTTCCATCACACACACCAACAGCCTACAGTACCAGTCCATCAGAAAAAGCACCAACTGTACCTTGAAATTGAATATAACAGACTCAGCGATCACTAAAGTCTCTTCCATCACACACACCAACAGCCTACAGTACCAGTCCATCAGAAAAAGCACCAACTGTACCTTGAAATTGAATATAACAGACTCAGCGATCACTAAAGTCTCTTCCATCACACACACCAACAGCCTACAGTACCAGTCCATCAGAAAAAGCACCAACTGTACCTTGAAATTGAATATAACAGACTCAGCGATCACTAAAGTCTCTTCCATCACACACACCAACAGCCTACAGTACCAGTCCAAAACGAAGACCACGAACAGAAAACCATTCGTCATCACACACAACCCGGGAAACCCACCACTGGTTCAAGAATGAGAAGGGCAGTACCATCGCCACCTATCGTGGGTGAACGGAATTGCAACAACCTAAGGAAGATGCTGATGCTGATCAAACCCCCTACACAGAAACCACGTGAGCCAGAACAGGACAAGGAAACAGAGGGGTGCTTTAACTTTAAGTGCACGAAAAAGTGCATCATCTGCAAAGAACATCTGGAGCAAACCACCACTTTCAGCAGTGTCAAAACCAAAAAGACATTCTTCATCAGGGACCAACTTATCTGCTCTTCAAGCAACATTATATACCTGACTGACTGTGCTAAGTGCGGGTCTGTACAGTACGTGGGGGAGACCGGAAATTCCCTGCAGAACCGATTTTACCACCACAGATCAGACATCAAAACCAACAAAAACACTTTAGTGGCAAGGCAGAGACAGACAGAGAGAAAGAGAATGAACCGGGTCATTTTAATTACGCACGTGTTACGTACTTATTTGTGACGCCCAGCGTTCTTTAGTCTGAGAGAGAGAGAGAGAGAGAGAGAGAGAGAGAGAGAGAGAGAGAGAGAGAGAGAGAGAGAGAGAGAGAGGAAGAGAGACGTAATGAACTGGGTTACATTTAATTACGCCTGTGTTTACGAACGTATTTGTGACGCTCAGCATTCTTCCGTCTCAGTTCATTGAGAAAGGTTTCAAGAAAGCCGAAAATTTTGAACAGAATGTGGTGTTACTGTTGTTTTTATTTACACTAAAGAAAAAAAATATGAGACAGAAAATTAAAGTATTGAACAGAAACAAAAGTAAGTGACAGAAATTAAATATATTTAAGAGTGGATTAGTTCTTAGATTTTAATGTCCCGTTAACTGCATAGGACGAAGTCAGTGAGGAAATGCATTCAGTGTTTGGGTTGTTAGAATGTTCTGGTAAAATCGACATTTAGTGTTTGGGTTATTAGACGTTTCAGGTAAAACCCACATTTAGTGTTTGGGTTATTAGAATTTTCAGGTAAAAGCCACATTCAGTGTGTGGGTTATTCGAATTTTCAGGTAAAAGCTACATTCAGTGTTTGGGTTATTCGAATTTTCAGGTGAAAGTCACATTCAGTGTTTTTCCTTTTTGAAGTAATTTAGAATTTTCAGGTAAAATCCACATTCAATGTTTAGGTTATTCGAATTTTCAGGTAAAAGCCACATTCAGTGTTTGGGTTATTAGAATTTTCAGGCAAAAATTACATTCAGTATTTGGGTTATTAGAATGTTCAGGTAAAGGCCACATTAGTGTTTGGGTTATTAGAGTTTTCAGGTAAAAGCCACATTCAGTGTTTGGCTTATTATAATTTTCAGGTAAAGGCCACATTCAGTGTTTGGGTTATTAGAAGTTTCAGGTAAAAGCCACATTCAAAGCATTATCCTTCGCACCTGTTCTTGTCATCGATCAATTTTTTACTACTGCGATTTTAACGCTAGATGTCTCCAAGTAATATTAAACCTATGCAAAATTCAAATACATATTAGTTAAAAGTAAACATATCCTTTGAACATTTCCAAATAAAAGCCAAGGTGAAGTAATAATATTTCTGTTTTTCAGGATAATCTGCAAGTAGCTTACAACAAGCGCATTGAAGAAAACACAGTGACGATATGGAATGTGTCAATGGTCTCACCTTCTGCTTGTTCTTCCAACCTTCCCCCGAAGACAGAAGATGGGACTGCAAACAGTCTGGGCCTGCCTGGGCGCCACGCTCATCAGCCGACACATCAGCCGTTCAAGTCCTTCCCTTCTCTCCTTCTGCCATGGCTTCTCGCCGGGCGTCGTTCTGGCCTTTTGCAATTTGGATCAAAACACAAAAGGTTCAAAAGAACACGCCCCAGTTAGTCGTTGGGGAAATTTGGCGGAGAATGATACTGCTATTGTTAAAAATATAATGTTTAAACAACAACAACAAAAACAACAGCAACAACAACAACAACAAAACAGACAACAACAAAAACCAGCCTTCTTCGGCAACTCAAAGCTAAGCAGATCGAAATTAATTCCAGTCATCGTTTGCTAGTATATTTTGTGCTGCCGTTGTCCACTTAGCTGTACATACGTCTTATTCCAATCATCGTTTGCTAGTGCATCTTGTTTTGCCGTTGTCCACTTAACTGTACAAGAATTTTATTCCAATCGTCGTTTGCTAGTACATTTTGTGCTGCTGTCGTCCACGTAGCTGTACAGGAATTTTATTCCAGTCATCGTTTGCTAGTACATCTTGTGCTGCCGTTGTCCACTTAACTGTACAGAGTATTCCAATCATCGTTTGCTAGTACATTTTGTGTTGCCGTTGTCCATTTAACTGTACAGGAATTGTATTCCAGTCATCGTTTGCTAGTATATTTTGTGCTGCCGTTGTCCACTTAACTGTATAGGAATTTTATTCCAATCATCGTTTGCTAGTACATTTTGTGCTGCCGTTGTCCGCTTAGCTGTAGAGGAATTTAACGTTTGGGGCTGAAAGACAGGATGGAGGAGGAGAAAGATAAAGAGCTTGAAGCTGCCTATATAGCCATCTGTTGCATTCGTCCCAGATCACATACATACACCCAGTGTCATTTTGTGAAATCCACCATTTTCGGTCCAGCGTAAACTGAAAATATTATCATTGTCACAAAGGAGGCACTTTTGTGCTGACTCTTACTCCGGTGGCACCCACACTCACAAGCATTCTGACTATACAAAGCTAAATATATACAGCCTAAAACGGGCAGCAAACGCCCGGGAGATTTGGAATGGATAAAGACGCACGGAACCGAAAACATAGCAGGTCTACAATTTTGGGAAAAGAAATGTTTTTAGATTAGATTTGAATGAGTTCAGAGAGGGTTTCTGTCGGAGATGAAGAGGAAGGTCATTCCATGTTGATGGACCTAAAACAGAAAAGGTGCGGGAACCAGCAGAGTCTGGTGCGAAGAATCTGGAGGCTGAGAGTATTAGAACCGGAGCCGAGAGTATGGGAGGGCGGGAGGTTACAGCTAAACTACAGCACGCTTTATGTACCCTTCGTACGTGGCTTCGAATAAAACTGTAAACTGGTGAAAGGTTGTATGGTGTGAATAAAACGTGCGCCGAAATGGCAGCAGTTTCATGTCGGTGGTACCAGCCACGTAACAACCAAACACCGCAAACACGCGCTGTGTAAAGCTGCATGTAGTCACTCATTCAGAGTTGCATGCGACTAAAGCGCAGTGAGCCTCCTCGGAAGCAGAAAATAGAGCTATATGAAACCGATCAGTCTAATCTATGAAAGACCAACCAGAAGTAGCATTATGCAGATACGTGTCAATGAAATTGTATTGTATTGTAGAGGATGGATGCATGCTGTTTGAATAAACCGCCCCATGATGCTGTGCCTGGTAAAATGAAGTTCCCGTCTGGTGAGAGTCTAGATCTTTCAAAGGTTTTCTTTTTTAGTAGGTCAGAATATAGCTTTGAATGCTTCGTCTGCTGGCAAGAATTGCGTCCTTCTACAATTGTTGTCTACCCATATAATTCAGCATAATGTTTCTCAGATCCCCTTCAAACATGAAGTGGTGTGTGATTGGAGAAATGCATCGGACTTTAACTTGTGGTTCGATCAATTGTCTTTCCTCTGAAATGACTAGCGGTTAGAACCAAATAGTCAGTCAGTCAATTCCACAGCGCTTGATTTTCATTCCTATCTTTATTCTCCAGTATTCAGTGGTCTAAATGTTCTGAGGTCACACTATGCCATTGACAGAACGACCAAATCCAAGCACTAAATAACTCACTGTTCTAATATTTTGTGGAAACGGTGCTCCGGAAGAACGAACCGAGAGACGTCGGTCTCTGGACAAAACTGGTTTATAGGGAAAGGGGGAGATGGGCTGGGGGGCAGATGAGAAACGAGAGGAAGCAGATTGCTTCGTTTCTGTCTGCTGATTATTCATAGAGCCGGGCCCATGGTTCGTTCCGGGGCCAGGTTCAGGAGCGATCCCCATATGATAGCAGTGCCCGGATGAGTCCTTCTTCTGGGACAGCTCATGCATTTTCATGGAATACGGGAAACAGCATTCCAAGTATTTTGACTCTTTATGTTTTGATAGAGATATAGCTCTGAATTTGTTCTACGAGCGATTTTCGAGATGAAGGCCAAGTAAACCTGTGAGGGGAGTGTATGTGTGTGTGTGTGTGTGTGTGTGTGTGTGTGTGTGTGTGTGTGTGTGTGAGAGAGAGAGAGAGAGAGAGAGAGAGAGAGAGAGAGAGGAGAGAGAGAGAGAGAGATGCTGGTGGAGGTGGGCATGCGTGGGTGGTGTGTGTGTGTGTGTGTGTGTTTGTGTGTGTGTGTGTGTGTGTGTGTGTGTGTGTGTGTGTGTGTGTGTGTGTGTGTGTGTGTGTGGGTGTGTGTGTTGGTGGGGTGTGTGTGTGTGTGTGTGTGTGGTGTGTGTGTGTGTGTGTGTGTGTGTGTGTGTGTGTGTGTGTGTGTTGTGTGTGTGTGTGTGTGTGTGTGTGTGTGTGTGTGTGTGTGTGTGTGTGTGTGATTGTTGTGTGTGGTGTGGGTGGTGTGTGTGTATGTGGTGGGGGGGGGGGGGGGGGGGGGGGGGGGGGTGTGTGGTGGGGGTGGGGGCGGGGGGGGGGGGGGTGTATGTGGGTTCTAAAGGTCTTAAATTGTATGGTGCAGTGGTCAGTAATATTGTCACTGGCGTTTTGGGATTTAGTCTTGCGGGGCGACCTTCTCGGTTGTGTTGTTTCGGGGGAAATATCTAGTCCTTTTAATGCTTCAATCAGTCAGTGTTTTATTTCATGTCTGTTCACAGCCAGGTTATATTAGACAATTTCAATGCTTTCAATGCACTAAATTAATAATGATAATAATGGTCATTTCTATGGCGCCTGATCCCTCACCAAACAAAGGGCACAATGTGCCAAACAAAAAGATACAGAAAAATGTATAAACACATACAATGTACAACAACAACAACAACAACAACAACAAAAGGTTTCGGGCCATACGACCGCCAAACCACGCAGGAATTTAACACAGCAATTTCAGTATATAAACCAAAGTTGTCAGTAACCTAACATGACCACATGCAACTGAATCTCAGGTTTATAGCCAATCGCAATGTCCCTGCTGTAGATGCCTTAGACCACAGTTAAAGCGTCATTCGAACGAAGGCTAATTGGAACACCAAACACTGATCATTACCTGAACATTTCTTTGATGCGAGTTCAAATCATGTCTTGATCACATAATGTGCTCATAACTTCAAGACGTTGAAGGAAACTGACCCTGTGGCAGATATTTGGCATGAGCGGTGCTCGCAATAATTCCCTAGTAATTGCTTGGATTCTCTCCTTCTTCTGTTGACATACCTAACAAGCTCTGTCTTGGAACTGGAATGAACAGGCACGTAAAATCGATTGAAGATCAGATCTTCCGCTCAAATTGTGCAATAAATATTGGTGCAGTAGAACGGCCCTATCGAAGATGGCTTTCCCAACAAGACGTTAACGATAAGAATTTTATTCTCGTCGAGTAAAAAAAAAAAACAACAAGGAATGTCTCTAAATTAACAGCTAGGGTTGTATTGTTGTGTGGGTCATCACCACCAGATCCACGCAACAATACAACCCACACCTACACAACAATACAAACCTAGCTGTTTATTTTTTATTATTGAATGTAGACCTGCCATGTTTTCTGTTCCGTGCTGCTGTCTTCATCGATCTCAAGTCTCCGTTTGCTGCCCGTTTTAAGCTGGGTAAATTTAGCTTTGCATAGTCAGAACGCCCGTTTGTGCGGGTGCATCCCTGTGTTTGTGTGTATGTGTGTGTGTGTGCGTACGCGTGCGCTTAAAATAGTCTCTATGGACAGGATTTTGCGCTTTACAAATACTTAATTTTATACTGACTAGCAAGCCAGAGGAGAGTGAGGAGAGAGAGAGAGAGAGAGAGTGTGTGTGTGTGTGTGTACATTCGAGTGGTTGTTTAGCTCCATATTTTATGTTAATGAATATTTTATTGTAAAATGTATTGAATGTTTTAAGTAAATGACGAGCCAGAAGGCAAATTTCTCTATACAGAGACAATAAAGTTGTATTGTATTGCATATACTGTGTGAAAAGAGTCATAGTGCCAAGTGCAACAAAGCTATTCGTACACTGATGCCAGTCATAAAACGCAAAAGCAGTTACAACTACAACATTAGAACTGTATTGTTTTACCCTCTCGCGCTAGTGTTTTGCCTGAATCCCCTGCTCATTATCTGTTTGTTGGGTTTGTAAATTGCGTACTAGTGGGACATGTAAGGTACGAAATCCCACCCAATCATGCACTTTATAGTAGAGAAGTGGCATTCGGTAGGTGGGTAGCAGGACCCTTTCTCAATCATATGAGCAAAAACACACACCTTCAGCATGGCCTCTGGTGGGCGTGGCCACACATGTAATTAGGTCAGTGGTGTAATTTACAGGGTTTTGGAGCAACTTTACGAAAACTACATAAGTGCATATAAACAGGTACATGATGCAGATACATTACTTTGTATTTGCAAAGAGGGGGCTATAATTATGTAAGCAAAAAGGCAACATTCTTCCATGCACTGGACACAAAAAATACATAGCTCAACCAAAAGCAGATAAATCTCCTAGTGCTACACCTCATTTTTCACCGTTTGACTGTTGTTTACCGATTAAATTCCGACCACAGTACAAGACAGCCACTTTCGTTTGCCGCTTTTTCAACGGTTATCTACTACACCTGTGTGTGTGTGTGTGTGTGTGTGTGTGTGTGTGTGTGTGCGTGCGTGCGTGCGTGCGTGCGTGCGTGCGTGCGTGCGTGCGTGCGTGCGTGCGTGCGTGCGTGCGTGTGTGAGTCCAAAAAAGCCCACATACACGAAAACGGCTCCAGATTGTGTGAGTCCAAAAAAGTCCACATTTCAGCTCTGGTCACATGTCATTAAATTGTTGCACTGTCTATTATTATTCTGTTTATTATACCATAATAGTTATGCTATTCGCTGTTCTACAAGCACCTGTTTTGTGTTCGTTCAATCTATTAAGTATATAATATGTATTATGCGATTGCGTGTATATGTCAGTAAATGTAAATGCTATATGTATATGTATGTGAACAAGCGCAATGAACTCGCTCAGCGGGGAATGGCGCTACAAATATTTTATTTATTATTATTGTTTAAATGTCATTTTGTAGGTTGATAAAGGAGATCGCCCCGAAAATTTGCATGTTGTGTTTTGTCTAATAGGGTACCTTTCAACCATTTATAGCGGAGCTCCTAAGGTCCAACAATTAGGTGTTTACTGCAAAATGGAGTGATGGCATGATGTTTTGCACACATGTATTATGGTCCTATCTGAACATTGTCAGGCACATAGACATCTTTGCACTGACCTCCTTTGGCTATAATTAGCAATGTAATTAGGTCACCTAGATGTACTGGCAGAATCACCCAAACTACAGTTTAAAACTACTTTTTTGGTAATCAACATCAATTGTGATCTTTTACACAAGCGCTATGCTCCAGAAAGACCTGTTTTGTCCATTCAGACACTTGGAGTCCCTGCGCCTATAACAATATTCATAATTAGGTCATGGAAAACACAAATTTGTAATCCCAAGAGTATTAAAATATGTTACCGAAATAGTTTTTTTCGACATCAGAACAGTTGATTCCGTATTGCATGCAATCTTCAAGGCCTCCCCAGTGTCTTTGTTAAACACAAGAACAACTTCTTTGCCACGATGTGTTGAGACAAGGTCAGACCCAGCTGCTAAGATTTTCTCACGCAATCTTGAGGTGTGCACATAAACCTCTGTCCGCCCCGCATCCTTCAGGCGGGAAGAATACAGCTGGCCAAAGTATGGCATGCTAAAAACTGACACATTCTATCTAACTTCTGAAATCTTTCAAATGTAAGCAAAGACAGTAGCACATACGTGTCTCTTTTCACCTTCGTATTTGTTAAGCACAGGTTTAGGTTGGCGCCTGAACAATGCAGAAAGACCCTTTTTGTGTACTTTGCTTCGCTTGCGGCAGATGTTGAAGCTGCTGTGCGTGTCTGAGTATTTTCACATCCAAATGCAAGGTAGACATGTTGTGTAACCAATCCCGCGGTGCCTGGTGATCCATCAAAGAAAAGAAAGAAAAACAAACAAACAAAAACAAAACAAAGCAACAACAACAAACCAGAAAACAACAAGAGCAGCAACAACAACAGGTTGTCTTGGATACATAATGAGGAACATTTAATTTTCTTCTTTTTGCCTGTATTTTATCTTGGAATGCGTTGCGTTTACCTTAAAAATTACACAAATTATGCCATGAAGCCCTCTGGAAAGCTGCTTGAAATCTCTTTCCCTGGTCAAAGATGCTCTGATATAAAAAATAAAATATATCTATGGAAATTTAGAGTACGATTTTGTTTTGAAAAATGTGACAAAATGATCCAGACCGTTCAGCATACTTTATTTCCCCATGGCAATCAGGAAAAAAAAACTTTGTTTCGATGAAATAACTCGTTTTGTCGCTCACACCTCAAACTAATAATTATACTAAAAAGATGACATAGTCTGCATCTCATAAATAATGGGTTAAAAGTAAAGGGTACACATACAGTTTTTTTTATGGATGTGACAAAGTGAACATCGCTTAGTGCCCTCCTTGAGTTAGAATTGCCACGGTCTCTGCATAACCTTTAATTTTTGATTTGAAAACACTTGCCATTGTAATTATGACGCTGCGCGGCCACCATGGCTTTTTTCCTTTGTTTTTACCGGAACCGGACGCGACCCCAGACAAGTTTGCGAGCCCGCTCGTTTGATTTGGAGCCGTTTTCGTCTAAATATTGATAAATGCTGCTTATTATTGTCATGCTTTGGCTGATTTACCAGCTGAAATAGATAACTGGTACTCAAAGATCACAGCCGTTGCTTGTTTTTGCCCTGTGTAGCCTAATCGGCATCAAAGTCAACATGACCTGGCAGGTTTGACCTGTAAACTGACTGGCTGCAGACGATTTTTTATGGGCAGTTCGAAAAGCGTTGGCATGCATATGGTGCAGTAGTAGCTATATATTTCTGTTCATTATAGCCCAAGGCTGATCAACTGCTCACTTTCATAACATGTGCATGACGATAGAGTAAGTAAATGTGCATAATAGTTAAGAAATTGATCGCAGCTTGCGAGTGAAAATGAAATGTATGGCTTACGAAATGGGTCAAATTCTTAAATTGCTATTCATTAGTTGCCTCACGTTTGTTACCTCGTAATTTGTTTGTACCATGATATGATTTCGGTAATTCTTCACCTTAGTTAAAAGCAGTTTACTTATTTTGTTATATGTACATCACAGGATATTAGAAAGCGATGTTTTAAGCCGAAAAAGCAAGAAATCGAGACATTTTCCCTGTTTTGGCAGACTTCTTACAGATTTCAGAATCTGAAAATTACTACTTTTAGATCTAAAAGATTTCACTGTGAGAGATATTTCGGTGAAGATCACAAGTACGATCTAAAAAAGACAGCTTTTAGATGTAAAAGACGTCACTGTCTGACATGTTTTATTCAGTACAACCTGATCTAAATTTTGACCTTTTCAGAAATGTATTTGTTGCATGCTCATGTATTATTAGTGTTTCAATTTTCTTTGGTGAATAATGCCGTAAAACATTGTTTACTGATATCCTCTGGTGTATTTTTAACAAAACCAGAGAATGTTTCGGTTCTCGTGATTTGTTAGTTTGCTAAAGTCATGGTTTATTTTATGCGCTAGAAATCTGAAAAACTTCGTACTTTTCTGGTGATGATCAGTGATTACTTGGCCTGCTGTATTCATCGAACTAGCAACTGTCAACGTAGCAACTGTCGCTTGTGTGTGCCAGCGCGCGCGCGCGCGTATGTGTGTGTGTGTGTGTGTAGACACTGAGCTTTGTGCAATGGGAGGAAACCAATTCTGCACGTTAATCTCGCAATCTTCTTTTTGAAGAACGGGGGTTCTGGAAGACCTTGGAGCTGTGCGTACTGTGTGGAGAGGCCCTTGATTCGGGTGGGAAGAGGGTCGTGCCAACCACTGAGGAAGAATCACAATCAACAGAGCAAACAAAGAGCGTGGTCATACAGTTGTTGTGTCAGAGGGTGAGACGGCATACGAACAATGCCGTCGCACTTTCACAAATAAGCACAGCATCCAAAGTTACCTGAGAAGAAAACAAGAAACTGAATCTGCAGCAGGTTTTACACAGAGCCGGCGCTCACAAAATCAACGCTTTAACTTTGCCAGATGTTGTCTTTTTGTGGCAATGAAGCTAATGTTCGCAATGGCCCGAAAGTGCATCTAGTGAGAACACTTGATTCTTAAAACTCCATTTTCAAGGTATGATCACAGCGTGGAGATGAATGGGAGCACAGTGTCAAAAGTAAACTTGAGTTTGTCCATGACTTGCCAGTTGCTAATGCTGTTTATCATCAAACATGCAGCCTTTCCTTAGACAAGGATACAACAGGAGTAAAGCTAGGGCGGCCCAAAAATGAGAGGAAAGCTGATGCCTTTAAAAAGGGGTTTTCTTTTCTTTTCCCCCTCTTCATCCCCCCCCCCCCCCTCCCCCCGTATTAATGACAATGAACAAACCATGGTCAATGACAGTAGACCTGTTCAAAGTAGTTTGATACATGTGCAAGACTGTGACATAAAGGGATGCAGCTGTAGAAAACACGGACTTGAATGCACGTCTGGTTATGGAGAGTGTTGTGGTGTCAGCTGTTCCAACTCCCCGAGGAACATAGACATACGTCTCTAGACAGGTAGGCTGTTCATGCATTAACAATCCTCTGTACTCTGAAAAAGAGTCACATTTTAAAAGAGGTTCTTTCAGATGGGCTTATCATAATACAATGTGCATGAATTATATTTGTTTGTTTCGTGTTTAGCAGGCCGACAAGACTCTTAATCAAGGATATCTTTACACCAAATCCAGAGGCTCCAAACAAATCCAGAACAACCAAAAACAAAGGCGCCGCACCACTACCGGCGGAAACTGAGCGCTTTGTGTGACTGGAGATACTCTGTACCCTGGGTCCATAAGCAAGTGGAAGCTCTGGCTAATCAAGATCGCCTCCTGTGTTGGTCAGCAAGCAAAACTGAAAACGTCCACAGCCAGTACCCTCCCCCACCCCCTCCTCGAATGGATAGGTCCCAAAGTATGAGTGCTGACTGTAGATACCGGACCGTTCCATTTCTGATTGGATAGATCAGCTTTGATGTACGATTTTCCCGCTTCGCTTTTATTCTAGATCTAACTGTAACAATATGACGCAACGAAGCGTACAGTCGTTTTTGGAATCGTCTGTATCATCGTCTGCTTCAAACAAAGAAAACCTTGAAATGGCTGGGAAAACCATCAAACCACAAGCTACTAGGCGACAGAAGATAAAAGAGTAAACAACACTTGGATGACAGATTTTCCGCGGCACAGGCATACAGACGACGTTGACACCTGAAACTTGAAAGTCTGGTGTCTCAGCACGACCTTCGTTTCCTTGTTGTTCCCTGTTGTGCCAGTGTGGAGATTGGAATGGTGAACAGAAATTTATGTTAAAAAATACGAAGAAGCGTGACCTCTGTTAAATGGGGTGGGGGGGGGTGGGGGGGGGGGCACATTATTAGGCCTAGGTACCGTTGACTGTACCGGCTGACTGATGGTTGGTACCGGAATTTGGTATGTTGTTTGCTTCACAAAGGGGATTTCACCGAAGATGTGCATACTGTATGTCCTTGTCAAAATAAATAAGCGTTCCTTTGAACCTTTTTGTGTTTGGATTTTGTTTTAGAACGCTAGCAGTCATTCTGTTTCAATTTGTTTTGGTTTTGGGGGTTTTGGTAGCGGAATTGTTTTTGTTTTTGTTTTTTTAATCGCCGGTTCCGCGTACTGAAAGTCTAGCGGAGGCGCTGATGTCATTAGTAGACTGTTTCCTTTGACTGTTACATAGATCTTGCTAATATCTTTCAAATGAGATGCAGCATGCTGTGGGTTTTTTTAAGTTTTTTTTAGCAGTCGGCCGGTTGTTTACACGATGACGTCATGAAATCAAAACTAAGCAATTATGCAGAGCCACACACACTTTTAACTTCTGCAATACGTAGAGATGGTCTTAGTGAAAGTATTACAGCAGAAAAACTTTGTGTACCCATTTTTGGGGGGTCATAGTTAATTTTGTAACAGGCCTACCACACTAACAACAGTAGCTCACATTTTCTCAAAAATCACCCCAGACTCATCGTAGATCTAATTTTTACAAGGATCAGAAGGTGCAATAGGTCCAGATCTAGATTGGGTCACACCCACTGAGCTCGAGGTCAATTGACCAGTGATAATGCCGACCCCAAAAAATGACCTGAGATGCAAACTATTGGTAACGGTGGCATAAATCCTTCTGTTTCCCGATAAATAAAAGGCAAATGGACGAAACATAAAATTAAAACAGCCTGTGATTTTGTAGCATAAAACTCGTTCTCGTGCGGACGGACGTCACAAAGCTGTCCGACAATTTTATGCCAGGACAGACGCTTTGCTTTAATTTGTACCCCGGTACAAAAATCCTAAGTGTCGTTTTTGTAAGAATTAAGTACATTTAGAAACGCCTGTATTTCAAATTCTTGAAAATAAATGGTATTCTTTTCATTTTCTGTCATCAGAACAAAATAACAAGTGCAAATATGCGCACATTGAGTGCTTCAGTCATACACGTATGTTACGTTCTTAATACGTACGACAGATGTTGTTGATGGTATCCACTGCATCAAGTTCTACGTGTAAAAGCTCATGAATCACCTTAGCTTTGCCAAAATATATATTTATTTATTTTTCTTTCTTTCATATTCGTGTGTGTGTGTGTGTGAGTTGGGGGCGGGGGTGGTGACTGGGAGAGATGGAATTATGGGTAGGTAGTAATATAATGATTCATTTTCTTTATATGTTGCTGTTTCTCATATGGCACATGTATATATTATACATTGTTAGTTGTCATAATTATATGTATTATGTTTGTGAAACTTAGAAAATGTTGGAGAATGTTGTAAAGCGCAGTGAGTTTGGGTACACCAGAGAATAGAGCTATACAAAAGTTATCTATTATTATTATATGGGCGTTAAAAAAAACAAGTCGAACACCGAAAAGAAGAAAAATATGCAAGTATGGGTGATGAATACAATGACAATTTCGAATGATCGATCGATTAATGTGCCCCTCACGGACGGCCTTGAAGATGTCTATGTAGCTGAAATGTATCAGTATGATTAAAACTGTGTGCAGCAGCACACTCCAAAGTGCACTCCCTTAGGTCTCTAACTATTACGTGTTTGGATCCTTTATAATAACGCACTGTCGCCGAGTGACGTTTTTTTGTTTGTTATACACGTCATTATCATTGTCATTTGCCACTGGTCGGGAAGTCGTGTGAAGAAAAAGAAAAAGGCCGGACAGACGGCAGGCGTTGCGACCCAATGTGGCCGTTGTACGGCCAACTGCCACAACCCCCATCGCCATGGCAGTTCCCAAATGTCGGGGCCTACTGGCACTAGCTCTCCTGTGTTCCCCATGCTTGTACGTAGTAGAAGGCAAGGGGCAGGATTGCAGTGGAAAAGGGAAACTGAGCGTTTTCGAAGGATCAATGGAAATTTCTAAATTTCCTTGTGTATTTTACACTTACAAGAAGCCGTGGAACAAAGATATATTTCCAGTGGCTGGTCTGCTACAGGGTGACCCTGCGGAAAAACCGCTTGACTTCAATGCAACAATGAATCGGAAAATGGTCCCTCCGTTATCCAGAGTTTTCGACACCTATACGGAGATAGTGTACGAATGGAGCGGCCCCGAGACAAAAATAGGCCAGCAAACAACCAAAGGATACCTCTTGCTGTTCACTGAGCAGCCCATGGATCCTAGAGCAGTCGTTACCATCTGGTTGTACGACCTGCGAGGGTTTAATTTCACCAGCAGAAAGGACATGAGATTCCAAGTGAATAGGCTGGAAACCGGTTCTTCCACTTGTGTGACGAGTGCAGTCAAATTCCAGAGCCTGCCACCGCCTGCTGAAGCGGATGCCTACTCGGGACCGTACTGCTACGTTCACCTGATTCCGCCCGCCCTTAACTCCACCGTCACTCCGAACCCCAGCGACTGGGTGGTGCCACTGTCAGCCAAACTGGCCCGTGACAGAGGCACTATTGAGATGCATTTCAACTTTCCTGAGAAGGAATTTCTCCCCGCTTACTTTGAACTATATAGGGTGTCCCTGCTGAAACATGGAATATACTTCCCCGAGATTGTGGACACGACTGCGGGTGCACGCACTTCTCTGGATTCAAGCAGCATGCGACCTTTTGGGAACTACACCTTCAAACATGTTCCCCTGGGTGTGTATAGAATCAGAATCAGTCCCGTTGACTTGCACCGCTACGTCAAGGGATATTGCCACTGCTTTCTGCTCGGCAAGCCGCCTCAGTCCCCTAGAATGTGTGCTTCGTGCAAGTTCACTGAAACTGCGGACTTCCCATACTCGGAATTTGACCAACCGGTTTTATACTCTGCAATGATGGATGGCACTACCAGTACTGTGAGTGCAAGGGATGGCGTCTGGGTGGTTGTGGTTGCAGTGGTCGTTTCCATTGCTGCCTCGACGGCTATGGTGACTGGTGCCTAAATCGTCTTCTGGAGCTCGCGCGCGCGCGTGCGCATGCAACAGACAGACAGACAGACAGACAGACAGACAGACAGACGACGACACACACACACACACACACACACACACACACACACACACCACACACACACACACACACACACACACACACACACACACACCACACACACCACACACACACACACACAACACACACACACACACACACACACACACACACACACACACACACACACACACACACACACACACACACACACTCGCGCGCGCGCACACACATGCGCGTACACACACACACGCACAGTGACACAAACACATGCACGCACACACGCAAGCACTCACGCACGCACGCGCACGCACACGCACGCACGCACGCACGCACGCACGCACGCACGCACGCACGCACACGCACGCACACACACACACACCCACACACACACACACACACACACACACACACACACACACACACACGAGATTCCTTGGGATTATTTCATCTCTGATAGCAGCGTGAATGCCGGGAACAACTGCAAGCCAAGTGGAGGCAACTACCTTTGCCATGACTGAAAGGTTTCGGCGCATCGATTTCTTCCCTTGTGCCGCCACAAACTGTGCAAACTGAACGTGTCGAGTCTGTTCATTATCGTTAGCGGCAATTGTCTGGCTGGCGTAAAATTGACAGGAATTAGCTGTGTCACTGACGATCGGTCTGGATATTGTTCATGCTATGTATTCTTTATTGTTTATCAGCAATATAGGCTTTATTTCGTATGTGCGTGTGTGTATGTGTGTGTGTGTGTGTGTGTGTGTGTGTGTGTGTGTGTGTGTGTGTGTGTGTGTGTGTGTATGGCATAATATATTATGTATTTATATATAATGATAGTAACATTATTTATGGCGCCTCATCTCGTAAGAGCAGGAGCGCTTACAAAAGCCCACAGATGCGCACATTTATCACGTTCACACACACGCACGCACACACACACACACACACACACACACACACACACACACACACACACACACACACACACACCCCCCGAATCCCTTCTCTGTTCACCCTCTCTGTTTTTATCTCAATTTCACATACACGATAAAGAAATCGTAGCGACATCAAACATGTTTTTCTCTCTTGTTTCCCAAGCTTTTTCAGTCATGAAGCAGCTGTTGTTGCAACTACCGCGATCCGCTTTGTCACCCCGGCATTTTTTGTCACCAGAGTGAGTGTGACAAATCGCCACTGTAGCTATTTGCGAACTTTAATATCAGTATATGTAATATCGTGTGTGTGTGTGTGTGTGTGTGTGTGTGTGTGTGTGTGTGTGTGTGTGTGTGTGTGTGTGTGTGTGTGTGTGTGTTCTGACGGCCCTGTAGATGGGTACTGCAGATGCAGAATGTCGATCCCCTCAGCTGAGACCCCAGCGTTATCAAATGTTCTCTGGTTTAAAAGATGTTGTGCCTTTGGGGATTTTATTGACAGATACTGTGCGCGATTCAGGTCTCTGTTGTTGTGTCTCTTGTTATGCGAATGCCGTCTGTCCAGCGCTGTTCATTCCCTTTGGTGTTGGTTCTCCTGTTGCATGCCTAACCTACTGTCGTGAATGGTACCGGCCTAATTACCACCTTCACGGTTCATTGAACTTTTTTTTTTTTTAATCCTCTCACCACTTTTCCTGCTGTGGGGTACCGCGTTCGCAAAACCTGAGGTTCAGTCTGTTCAGAATCCAGCACTACAAAAGCTTCTCTCTCTTTTTACAGATGTACTTTCGGTGGTTTTCATAAACTTTACATTTATTCGCACGCCAAACAGGAGTTACCGCACCCAATTGAGGTTTCTGGTGGTGTTTTCCCTGTTATGCGTGTGACGTCTGCCGAGCAGTAAATCAGTCTTTTCTCCGAAGAAAGTGCACAGTTCTTTCGAAAAATTGATTAAACCAGTGAATAATACACAACGATGCTGCTTTGATCTTCTTTACTTTGCGGACACATAACTGATATTGTGTTACAATCAAACGGCCGCACTCCCTTTTGATTTAAATCGCAGATAAATATTTGAAACGAAGCTGACAGCCAGTGGGTATTGTCGGTGGAAGGATCAAAGCTGGTCAGGGACAAACTCAGAGTGTCAGTTAGCGAAAAGAGTTCGAGCACATTGTCTACGTGGCCGCTGGGATTTGTTGGGGAACTAATAATTAATAAAACCGAAAACTTATTATGCTATAAACCTTACTCCTGCTGTTCAGTGAAACATTCTCTCTCTCTCTCTCTCTCTCTCTCTCTCTCTCTCTCTCTCTCTCTCTCTCTCTCTCTCTCCCCCCCCCCAAAAAAAAAAAGTCGCACCAAAGTCAATCAATGTTTACCTTGAACCTCATCAAACCATAGCAGTCATTGCATCAAACATAACTATAGGACATCCGCAACACGCGGTCAAACCACCCGATCATTTAACACACACACACACGCACGCACGCACGCACGCACGCACGCACGCACGCACGCACGCACACACACACACGCACGCGCGCGCGCGCGCGCGCGCGCACACACACAATATTACATATACTGATATTAAAGTTTGCAAATAGCTACAGTGGCGATTCTAGGGAAGAGGGAAGACAGATCTGGTGACAAAACGTGCCGGGGTGACAAAACGTGCCACAACAGCAAGCTTTCGTTCGATACTTATACCGTGCAGCCAACGTCACAGTACAGTTATGGATAACAATCGTTTTCATACCGGCTCATTTGTTGTCAGCCACAGCCTGCAGCGAAACTCACTCGTGTATATGAATAAATACATGCTGGTCCGGGCCCTGCCGTGGTGGTGTGACGCTAAGTGTGGACAGTGTAGTGTGTTTTGGTGTAGGCTATGCTGGTAAAGGTATAAGTACCACAAGGACAGTGCAAGTAACGCCTGTCATCAGTGTGTGGGAGCCTATTTTGGGTGTAGACGGTGCCGGTATGGGTACCACAAGGATAATGTAAGTAACGCATAATTATCATCAATGTGTGCGGATCTCTGAAGAAATGCATTATAATTTAGGCTATACGGTACCATCGTTAATAATAATGGTGTGCATTCGTAAATAGGCCCGTCGGCATACAGAGCGCTTACAGGAAAAATTTCCCATAAGGAAAATTGTCTGTATAGGTGTGCAACACAGACAGCCATACTGATACTATTTGAACCAACACACAAGGGGTTATTAGAATTAGTACACGGGTGGTAGTGGTAGTGGTTAGGGAACTATTTTCTCTCGTGATATCAGCGATTTGTGTGCGCATCAGAGGTCACAGGTCAGATGTTACGAAGATTGTTTACCATATGGCTCGAGTTTTTCGTCTACTGCTGCATTCTTACTACAGTGGATTCGTAGGGACTGTTTCCGCTTTATTTTGCTACGTAAGCATTAAACTTACACT
>JABMCL010001590.1:7500-17500 GCA_018857735.1 Alviniconcha marisindica | reverse complement strand
AAGTGAGGCGATGTTTTTGATGATACACCGGTTGTGAACTGTCTTTTCACAGGTTTATAGCTCAGACTTTCGTAACTCGCATGGACGGTTTTGTGCTGACTTAATTGTTGTTTACGTTAACTTTCAGGGAATGAGACAACCAGATAAAGTTTACTTAGCTATATTGGCTTTTCGAACCTTTGTGCTTTCAAACCCCATCTTTTGTCTGTTTATGACATGCTTGTGACTTACGTTTTTGATTCAATAATATTTGGAACTTTCATTCTCCACTTGAATTTGTGTTGAAAGAGAGGTGGAAGTTTAGCAAAAGAAAGTTGAACGATTTTGTGACTGAGTGTGTGTGTGTGTGTGTGGGTGTGGGTGTGTGTGGGTGTGTGTGTGTGTGTGCTGGATCACTTCCTGATAGTCATGAGACGCCACGTGCAAGTAATTAACGCAAACATATTTATAACCTAACCTGCTAGCGTTCTCTGTTGTGTGGCCACAGAATCGCTCGACGACATTTGATCTCTTTACGTACTAGAGACGTTACACAATAAAGATAAAAAGAAATTTGAAACACTTCCTTCTGTTCCTTCGAAACGCTCAGGCAATACATGAAATGGCTAGAGGTAAATTTCAGGCAATGCACGTATTGCCTACAAAATTTTGGTATTACGTGTATTGCCTATAGCTTTTCGCCACTTCATGAAATGCCTGACATTTCAACACAAATGCCTTATTTCACGGATTGCCTGTAACATATATAGCATAGGTACTTTTGCTTCGAAGATCGCCCTGATATAATCATCCTGGTTCACTAGGCATAAAAACCAAGTTACTTACTTGCTCCGAAGTTTAGATCCATGTTGGTTCGCTCTTTTGTCACCGAAGAGCAGAAAAGGGTTTGTTCGAGAGGTTATTGTACAAGTCTGCCACATTCGTTAGACACACTGATGACGTGACAGTACTGGCCACAATGACAGTGTTCACGGCCGTGTTTTCGAGAGTTTCGAAGTCGAATTTTAAACAAACAAGATCATATTATAATTATCGGCAGAAAACTGGCGTGAATGTATTTTAAGTTATTCTATTGCTGTAGGTAGGCCAAGTGATGCTTCGCTCGTTCGTTAGACTTGTGTTACGCTCAGCTGTCTCCGGAGAGGTACTGGTGGGAACTCGAAAACTATATTTTGCAAGAATTATAGTTTAAGTTCAGTTAAAACCCGTCTGACAACTGGTCCTTGCTAAGCTACTTATGAATAATAATTTAAAAACAACAACATACAAGGCATCAAGCATGAATAAATGAGTGAAAATGTATGCATGAAGCGTAAATCTCCCACACAAAACATTTTTCACAACAAAAAAACAGATCCCAGGAGGAAGTGGAAAGAGGATGAGCTATACCTGACGCTACACTGTCACCACCAGAATTATTCCTGCACTGAGACGGGCAACGAATAGAGCCATTTTAATGTTTCATTAAAAGTCAGACGCCAGTGTCCACGAGTCACAATTTGTGAAGAGAAAGGAAGGGTAATGCCGAAGAGGGGAATAGAACCCACGTTGTCCGCTTACCAGCCTAACGCCTTACCGCTAGGCCAACCCGGCCCACACCGGGAAGTCTCTTCGCTTGGGGTTGGCTTTAATGCAGATCCTACTGTCCACAATGTTTGTTTTCTGCAACCTGAGCCGCGTAATGCATACATGCTGCCTTTTCCGCTTGCTTTTGCAGAGTGCGTGAAACAGTTTCCTGCCACACTTGACCGTCGACCTTCGACAAGATGAGTAAACTGCGTCCTTTTAGACAAGGTAGGTCGGTGTATTCATTTCCAAGGTAGGTCACTGTATTCATTTCCAAGGTAAGTCGGTGTATTCATTTCCAAACGTATGTTAGATAGGGTGTTTGATCCAAAAAATAAATGTGATGCCCGCAGACTTGTTAACTCCTTACCTGCTGAAGAATTTATGCTCCTCCTGCAGATCGCATTCAAATATTTTTTAACATCGCTCAGACGGATTCAGCCAATCAGAAGCATTCGTTTTCTTCAACTCCATAGCGTACACGCAAATTTAGAATGCGAGCAGGACGTCCCATACCGTCCGACAGGCAGAGACGGAGCATGGAAAGGGTTAAGGATATAAACGTCCATCCAGGGCAAACCTTCACCAACCATAGTTATGTAGGCCTATCCAAACACCAACATCTGGAAGCGCTGAATAAATTGGTTACTTACAGTCTTATCCTACCAGGTGATGCCGTTTGATCTACGATAAAGCTGTTGTTCTTTTACTTGTCGGGTGTGTGTGTGTGTGTGTGTGTGTGTGTGTGTGTGTGTGTGTGTGTGTGTGTGTGTGTGTGTGTGTGGTGTGTGTGTGAGTGTGTGTGTGCGTGCGTGCGTGCTTGCGTGTGTGTGTGTGTGTGTGTGTGTGTGTGTGTGTAAGCGTACTTGACTACATAAGCCTTGAGGCCACTGTCGATGAAACTGTGGTGTGCACGGTTCTGTCCCTTTTTTCACAGACAACGACAAGCAGCCTCTCGTTGGCGACCCTGAACAACCGGACTCAACACCGGCTAAACAGGACCACCCCGATACCCACCATGGTATGACACCCCGCCCCACTCCCCTGCACCTCTCTCTCTCTCTCTCTCTCTCTCTCTCTCTCTCTCTCTCTCTCTCTCTCTCTCTCTCTCTCTCTCTCTCTCTCTCTCTCTCTCTCCCTCTCTCTCTCGCACACCCACACACACAACACACACACACACACACACACACACACACACACACACACACACATATATATATATATATACAGAGGGGGAGGGGGGGGGATAGGTGGTGCTTTGAGCACAGTCAACCACATAGGGTTATAATTATCAAGGAGAGAGTGGGGAAGAGAGAGAGAGATCATTAGGTAGATCGATGAAAATGTGTGTGTGTGTGTGTGTGTGTGTGTGTGTGTGTGTGTGTGTGTGTGTGTGTGTGTGTGTGTGTGTGTGTGTGTGTGTGTGTGTGTGTGTACACCCACATAAACGGGTTAATTCCAAGAAGAGATAGGTGATGGCCAACTCCACAGGCGCGCCTGTCACGGATAGCCTATGCATGCCGTCATCTCTGTGCCCGGAAGGCGAGCAGACACACTCATAGGGTGACCAAGATCCGTCCCTTCTCATTGGACGGTGTGGACACATTTCCCTTCGTCATCATAGATCTCTATATAAAAAAAATCTGTTTATATCTTTCTTCGTGACCCTGACCTCGGCCTTGGGGTACCTGCGGCACCAGTACACGTCTGGGTCTGGCCAGACCGGGCAGCACACAGCTGGGTCTGGCCAGTCCAGGTAGCACACAGCTGGGTCTGGCCAGTCCAGGTAGCACGCAGCTGGGTCTGGCCAGTCCAGGTAGCACACAGATGGATCTGGCCAGTCCAGGTAGCACACAGCTGGGTCTGGCCAGTCCAGGTAGCACACAGCTGGGTCTGGCCAGTCCAGGTAGCACGCAGCTGGGTCTGGCCAGTCCAGGTAGCACACAGATGGATCTGGCCAGTCCAGGTAGCACACAGCTGGGTCTGGCCAGTCCAGGTAGCACGCAGCTGGGTCTGGCCAGACCGGGTAGCAGACAGCTGTTCCGGTCTGGCCAGTCGCGGTAGCACACAGCTGTTCTGGTCTGGCCAGTCCGGGTAGCACACAGCTGTTTTTGTCTGGTCAGTGGTGGTAGCACACAACTGTTGTTGTCTGGCCAGTGCTGGTAGCACCCAGCTGTTCCGGTCTGGCCAGTCCGGGTAGCACACGCTGTTGTTGTCTGGTCAGTGGTGGTAGCACACAGCTGTTGTTGTCTGGCCAGTGCTGGTAGCACCCAGCTGTTCCGGTCTGGCCAGTCTGGGTAGCACACACTGTTGTTGTCTGGTCAGTGCTGGCAGTACACAGCTGTTGTTGTCTGGCCAGTCCGGGTAGCACACAGCTTTTTTTGTCAGGTCATTGCTGGTAGCACACAGCTGTTGTTGTCTGGCCAGTCCGGGTAGCACACAGCTTTTTTTTTGTCAGGTCATTGCTGGTAGCACACAGCTGTTGTTGTCTGGCCAGTGCTGATAGCACACAGCTGTTGTTGTCTGGCCAGTCCGGGTAGCACACAGCTGTTGTTGTCTGGTCAGTGCTGGTAGCACACAGCTGTTGTTGTCTGGCCAGTCCGGGTAGCACACAGCTGTTGTTGTCTGGTCAGTGCTGGTAGCACACAGCTGTTGTTGTCTGGTCAGTGGGGAACAACCCGCCATTTGCGTGTTGACGCCTCATTTCAACAGAATCAATGTCGTCAGTAAGGTTGCCACCGTGAAGTGCATGCTTGTTGGCAGAGATTTGCAGCAACAACTTTACTTCTGCGGCTGAAAATACGGTTGGGCTGTTTTTGCAGCAACCAAACCAACTTTGCAGTGACAAAACTGACTTCCGATTTTGCAGCGACAGACGCCTTTTTCTGCTAAAAACAAACAAAACAAAAAAGCGCTGGGGCTTAGGCATTATATGTTGCTTTTGCAGCTGCATGTTTGCATCGAGCTTTGCAACTGCAAGAACGAGAGGCAATTTTCAAGCTCCAAAGTTGAGTCTGTCGTTGTAAATCCGCCTCCCATTTATGCAGCTACAAAAAGGTAAATTGTCGCTGCAATTCAGAGCAATTCAGCTAACGTGGATCCGAACATGTTTAGTTTTTTGTTTGTAATACTGGTTTTGTTTGTGAGTTTTTGTTTTTTGTTTGTTTGCTGGGATTTTGTGATTTTGTTTTTTGTTTGTTGGATTTCTTGTTCAGCTTCTTTTTCGTTTTTTGTTTGTTGTTACTGTGTTGTTGTTGTTGTTTTGTGTGTGTATATGTGTGTGTCTGTCTGTCTGCCTGTGTTTTCTTTTTGAGGGGGGTTTGTGTTTTTTGTCGTTGTTTTGTTAGTTTTTTGGTCAGTTCCAAACATGCACGTTGCAGCGACAAACTTATGAGCCGCAATTCTAAAATTGTGGCAGCGACCGGCATTGATAAAAGGTCCCCGCTCTGCTGGCGACAACCTCCCCCTTGCTACCAAGTGGCCAAATCCGGGAACTGGTTTGTTGTTTCACGTTTATCACAGGCCCGCCGCTGCCTGCGGATGTTCACTTCAACATACAGCAACGCGAGTATTAAGGTCACCTCTTGTCCACTTGTTTGAGCCAAGAGCCGGTGGTCATTCGCACTCGACGAGAAAGAACTGACCTGAAATTAGCCGAGTGTTATCGGAGAGAATCCGTGGTCACCCAGGGTGCGTTAACGGTGATTAGTGTGGGGTCTGAAGTGTTTTCTCACAGGGTATTAGACCTAATCAAAGATCGGAAATGGTTTATAAACAAAAGGTGAAAAATCCAGAAGCACACGACAGGTACAGTCCTGATTGGTAGAATACTGCTTGGCAGAATCTCGACTTACACTGTGATAACTTACACTCTCTGTCTGTCTGTCTGTCTGTCTGTCTGTCTGTCTGTCTGTCTGTATCTCTCTCTCTCTCTCTCTCTCTCTCTCTCTCTCTCCTCTCTCTCTCTCTCTCTCTCTCTCTCTCTCTCTCTCTCTCTCTCTCTCTCTCTCATTTTCAGGCGCATCCCCTTGGAATGCTATCCCAACTCAAATAATGTCATTCAATTCACTTACTCAAATCGCGTCACTTTAAACTGTGGACTGACGTGCATCGTCTTTAGTGGTGATTTTCCTGCTGCTTCTTTCTTTCTTTCTTTCTTTCTTTCTTCTTCTTCTTCTTCTTCTTCTTCTTCTTCTTCTTCTTCTTCTTCTTCTTCTTCTTCTTCTTCTTCTTCTTCTTCTTCTTCGTCTTTTGAGCATATAAGGCATATAAGTGGCTTTCCTTCATCATCATCATCATCATCTTATTATTACTATTATTATTATTGTTGTTATTGTTATTATTATTCATGTGGTTTTTCTTTTCTTTTCCTTTCTTTTGAGAACACACCAGTGGTTTTCCTCCTCCTCTTCCTTCTCCTATTTCTTCTTAAATTCTTCTTCTTCTTCTTCTTCTTCGTACTTGAAGAGGTTCTTCTTCTTCTTCTTCTTCTTCTTCTTCTTCTTCTTCTTCTTCTTCTTCTTCTTCTTCTTCTCTGAAGAGTTTTTTTTCTTCTTCTTCTTCTTCTTCTTCTTCTTCTTCTTCTTCTTCGTACTTGAAGAGGTTTTTCTTCTTCTTCTTCTTCTTCTTCTTCTTCTTCTTCTTCTTCTTCTTCTTCTTCCTCTTCTTCTTTTTCTTCTTCTTCGTACTTGAAGAGGTTTTTCTTCTTCTTCTTCTTCTTCTTCTTCTTCTTCGTACTTGAAGAGGTTTTTCTTCTTCTTCTTTTCTTCTTCTTCTTCTTCTTCTTCGTACTTGAAGAGGTTCTTCTTCTTCGTACTTGAAGAGGTTCTTCTTCTTCTTCTTCTTCTTCTTCGTACTTGAAGAGGTTCTTCTTCTTCTTCTTCTTCGTATTTGAAGAGCTTCTTCTTCTTCTTCTTCTTCTTGTTCTTCTTCGTACTTGAAGAGTTTTTTCTTCTTCTTCTTCTGAGCACAGTCGCCCTGATATAACCGTCATGGTTGACTGGGTGTAAAAAACAACAACATGTTGTCTATCTTCTGAGCACAGAAATGGTTTTCCTTCTTCATTGTCTTTCTTCTTCTTCTTCTTCTTCTTCTTCTTCTTCTTCTTCTTCTTCTTCTTCTTCTTCTTCTTCTTCTTTGTTTTCGTTTTTGTTTGTTTTTGTTTTTGTTCTTTCTTTCTGTTTCTTCTTCGCCCTGATATAACCGTGCCGGTTGACTGGGCGTAAAACACCAACTTACTTACTTACTTCTGTTTCTTCTTATTCTTCTGAGTACAGAAGCGGTTTTCCTTCATCTTTGTTTTTCTGCCTCCCGACGTGACTACGCGCAGTTGACAGGACGTAAGATCAAATTATTCACAGACCTCTTCTCTCCCTCTGGCAGCCGATGTGTGCGTGGTCTTTAGCTTTCCATTCTTCAGTCGCTATCATCCAGTTGCCTTCACTCGTCGTACTGAATAACGATAAGGATTTGAGTCAGAGCAAGAGGTGGGGGGGGGGGGTGCTGTTAAGGTCAAGCTGGTGAGAGGGGGAGGAGGGGGGAGACGTGGAATGTAGAAGCGAAAGCGGAGGAAGACTGCCTGTTATCGCTTGTGTGCACAGGTCTGCGTCCACTGGGAGACGAGGACACGCTGTATAAGAACGGAGGCCGCGAGCATGACCTCCCCTGTCCGCCAGGAGAGCGAAGCGGAGACGCGCAGTCCCCCACACCAGCACCAGCGCCACCACAACCCCCGTCCACCGAGACCACTAGAGAGGCTTCCCAGCTACTGCAGGGACATCCTCCTCCTCCTCCTCCTCCTCCTCCTCCTCCTCCTGCTCCTCCTCCTCCTCCTGCTCCTCCTCCTCCCCCTTCTCCTCGTTCTCCTCCCGTTGCTCTTCCTCTGTCGCGAAACCAGCTCTCTTTGTCTAAAGCTACCCCGCTCAACAGTCCCCCTTCTTCACAACAGCCGTCCACAACTTCCTGTCAGGACAGCGCCGGTGATTCAGGACGGCCACCACCACCACCACCACCACCACCACTTCCATCACTACCATCACCACCACTCCCTGACGTCGACGACCAGCAGTTGATTCGATTAGCTGTACCAGACCATTTCCCTGCGTCCCGAGACTCCGACGAGGGTTCGCGGAGCCGGAGGACCTTTCAGTCGTGCCAGCATCAGCCAGATCGTTCTGTGCCTGGCTCCTCTCAGCCTCTCCCTGCCTCACTTCACCCGTCTCTCGAGCGCGGAGTGGCGCCATCGCTCTCTTCCACCTCAGCCTGCAGCGACGCAGATTCCTGGTCCTCCGCAGCAGGCGACACAGCGTCTTTGCTTCCTTCCGGCTCAAAGGGGGTGCAGAGAAGCGGCGGGTATCAGACCTTCCCGGGTACCGTGAGCCTCATGGAGTCGAGCGGCAAGTCCTCAGACGGGTGGAGCCCCTACCCGCCTGACACGGCGCAGAACGGCAGCGGCCAGGGGATGGCTGAGGGCAAGGACACGGGTAGCAGGACGTTCGTGTACGTGTTGGCCTGCTTCGCCACCATCGGCGGACTGCTGTTCGGCTACGACACGGGCATCGTGTCAGGCTCAATGCTGCTGATCCAGCCCTACTTCGACCTCAGCACGGTATGGCAGGAGATCATCGTGTCTGGCACCATCGGCGCCGCCGCTGTCTTCGCCCTGTTGGCCGGTTTCACGTGCGACCTGATCGGCCGGAAGAAGACCATCATGATCGCCTCCTTCATCTTCTCTGCGGGAGCTGTGGTCATGGCTGTGGCCCCGAGCAAAGAGGTGCTGCTGGGAGGCAGGATTGTCGTCGGCGTTGGCATCGGTCAGTTTGTTTGCTTGCTTGCTTGTTTTTCTTGCTGTGTGTGTGTTTGTGTGTGGGGCGGTGGCGGGGGCGGGGTGTGTGTCTGAGTGTGTGTGTGTGTGTGTGTGTGTGTGTGTGTGTGTGTGTGTGTGTGTGTGTGTGTGGTGTGTGTGAGTGTGTGTGTGTGTGTGTGTGTGTGGTGTGTGTGTGTGTGTGTGTGTGTGTGTGTGTCTGTCTGTCTGTCTGTCTGTCTGTCTGTCTGTCTGTCTGTCTATCTGTCAGTCTGTCTGTCTGTCTGTATGCCTGTCTGTGTGTTTTGCGTGCTGTCGCTTGACGTGATGATGATAATGATCATGACGATGATGATAACTATGGACCTGCAGAGCTCCCGGTATCCATGTACAGTCGACCAGTTGCCAAGCAGAACGAGACATTTTTCCCCCTCGTGAATTTCTTGTTTTTCGCCCTTAGTGACAATTCGTGTTCAGTTTAGTCGTAAGAGTAGGCCTAACGTGATTCCGTTCACTTTAATGCCTTTTGTTCTGCTTTTTCGGCAGCCGGTTACGTTACCGAATAACATTGAGTTTGACAGTTAACCAATATCATATAAATTTTGATTTGCATTGTTGTCCCTCGGCTACAATTATCGATTGCTCAGGAAACATACTATTTGAGGGGCCTAGGTATTTGGAGCTCACTCGATTGCCAATCAAAAGCGGCGTTACAAATGGAAATGAAGACAAGCAGTAACTGTAGCTCAGGATACATTCTAACTGTGGGGCAAGTGTATTTGGATCTCATTTACGTACCGCAAAATGTATGGCTTTAGCTCTTTCTCTCGCTTCGGTCCCTCTCATCTGGAACAATCTCGATCCGCCAAGACATCAGGGGTCCTGCTACTCTCTCCTCCTTCAAAGGCAAACTGAAGACATATTTCGTCTCCGAACATTACAGTTAAGCAACACTGTCCTTCACTCCTATTCGTATGTACAGTGTGTGTGTGTGTGTGTGTGTGTGTGTGTGTGTGTGTGTGTGTGTGTGTGTGTGTGTGTGTGTGTGTGTGTGTGTTGCATATAACCTGCTATGTTTCAGTCAAGTTTAATATATACGTTATTTGTTAGTTGCATGCTAATTTGAAACAGTATTCATCTCAATGTACATGTGTGTCCTGTGCTTGTATTGTTCGGCGATTTGAGCTGATTATTATTCGTCTGCCATTAAAAATCTGTTGTGCATATGGAAACGAAGATAAATTAATTGTTTGCTGCCATCTTCCGCTATTAGCTTTATTTTTTTCCAGTCCTCTTTCAACAAAAACTAACCTGTGAGATAAAAGGGGAAACATTTTACTTTTCACCAGATGATCTTCATCTGTCAACAGGGTTTTTCACCCTGATATGACATTATCTGGTTGTAAATATATCAAGAATCAAACAATCTGCCTCCACCCGCCCTCTCTCTTTCTAGTTGCTTAGACTTCTTTAACGCAAAGTTGTCTCCGGAGAGGTACTGGCGGGGACCGAGATACCAGATTGCTGGGACAGAGGAGGGGGGGGGGGGGGGGGGGGGGCAGAGGATAACTATTCCTTTTGCTACACTGTCACCACCACCTATGATCTTGCATCAAGATGGTAAAATATATT
>JABMCL010001590.1:0-5000 GCA_018857735.1 Alviniconcha marisindica | reverse complement strand
TGTTCTACTGCCTTATATCCTGGATGTATGCTCATAATGTATAACTGAGTGATGTATGCATGTGTACATCTGGCGCTGTGAACACGCTATGTTTTGTGTGGAAATTCTCATGTATCAGATTTGACTCACTCATTCATGCCTATATGTATACAAATGATGCCTGTAATTTTATATTTACTCACCAGTAGCTACGCAAGGACTAGTTGTTAGACGTTTTTTTTTTACTGAACCTAAACTACAATCCTTGTAAAATACAGTTTTAGAGCTCTAGTTCGAATTCTCTGTCTCTCTCAGACAGACAGACAGAGACTGAGGTTTTCGAGTGATTGCCATTGCAGTGACTGGTCATTTGAGACCTATTTTTTACACCCATGAAACTCTACCCAGTCCTTCCTACTCATCAGTAGCTTAGTAAGGACTAGTTGTTAGACAGGTTTTTGACTGAACCTAAACTACAATCCTTGTAAAATAAGGTTTTCGAGTTCGAGATAGAGTTCTCTTGACTTATTTAAAACTAGCATACATATCCTTCGCTGGATCGTCCCTCTGGAACTCCCTGCCTCAAAATATAAAATCATGTATTTCTCTTCCTTGTTTCGAAGGGAATCTGCAAAATTATATGTCTGAGAATAACCTTTCGTCAAATTTGACGGATTTGTTTGAATCGCCCGTTTGCCTAAAAATGTGAGTGTTGTATACATGTATGCCCATGAAAGAAATTGTTCTGCACCTTTGTAGGAACTGTGAAACTGCCTTAATCAATTGCTTAGTCGTGCGTATAATATTTGTTTGTGGTATTTTCGTGTTTATTTGTATTTGTAGTATAGCAAGGGCTGGCTGTTAGACAGGTCCAAATGGACCTAACGTTACTATCCTTGAGTATGAAAGTTTTCGAGTTCGAGATCTCTCTCTCTCTCTCTCTCTCTCTCTCTCTCTCTCTCTCTCTTCTTATATATAATATATATATATATATATATATATATATATATATATATATATATATATATATAATATAAAATTAAAATGAATTATTTTTTTTATCTCTGTAGCCGTCTATCTGTCTGTCTATTTTTCTTGTGTGTATTTATATTGCTAGTTGTCATATATGTATTACTTTCTTGAACATGTCACATGTCTATTTCTCTATTTCTACTTTGCCTGAGACCTTGAAAGGTCGGAATGGCAAAACCCGAAAAAGGAAGACGGCGAAAGGTTTCCGCTGTTAAATTCTTTAGTTCTCCACCTTATACATTTTACACACCGTCGGTTCTGAGATAACGGATTGGCTGATCACACATAAGATGACATTGAAGAGAAACAAAACCGTACCGGACCGATCCGTTATCGTGACAGTTCTCGAGAAGTTTGTAAACATTGCTGATGGGGCCTGAAACGCTCGAACCTGCTTGAACCCGCGCATCTTTGGGCGCACTTTGCTGACTGTGTGTGTGTGTGTGTGTGTGTGCGTGCGTGCGTGCGCGCGCGTGCGTGCGTGCGTGCGTGCTGTGTCGTGCGGTCGTGTGCGTGCGTGCGTGCGTGCGTGTGTGTGTGTGTGTGTGTGTGTGTGTGTGTGTGTGTGTGTGTTCACATCGGTTCACCAGCTGTTATTGTGTTGGCACCCATTCTGTCATGCATTGAAAGACTGGTGACTGCATCAGTTCATGTCCATCTTAAGGGAATAATTTCAGAACATTCTCTTCAGTGTGTTTTGTTGTTGTTTTTCCGGTGGGGGTATATATATATATATATATATATAGAGAGAGAGAGAGAGAGAGAGAGAGAGAGAGAGAGAGAGAGAGAGAGAGAGAGAGAGAGAGAGAGAGAGAGAGAGAGAGATGTAGATAGATATCATACTAACATACAACACTATATGAATGATTATGACAACCAACTGCGCATTGCTTGGTTAGTAAACTGTGCTTTGCTTGGTTAGCAAACCATTTTCTCTGGGATGTTGCTTGGTCCAATCCTTCTGATGCTGAATTCGTTCCAAGCAAGAGTTTGACTACTTGGCGAAAGTAGATTAAAATCAGTGACAAGTGAATTCTCTCTGTTTCCTTAAACTCGTTCACAAGACCTCTAGTAAAGAGGTTCCTGCAGCTAAGTGGCTAAGGCGCTTCACTCCGGTTTGAGAAGGTTGCGAGTTCGAATAGGCCCCTTAAATCTTCGCGCATGCGCAATGGACTGGCGTACACGATTTGCCGGAAGTAAGGGGGAACGCGTCAGCTGGGGTGCTGGCCGTACGCATAGCTGCATGTATTTCCCAGGTACTAGTAGTAGTGAAAACCTCATTTCACGTCGACAAGATGGGCGGAAAAGATCACTGCCGTGCAACCACTGGTCGAATAAAAGCCAGGAATTGCGCGGAACGTCTGTCCTTCTGTTTCAGTAACAAGGCAATATATCGCAATCCGCGGCGCAGACTCGAGAATGATCCTCAATCACAGCATTTTTGTGACTTCTTTTCCAGCAAAGTAAGACGTCTGCGTGATGACTTGGTACTCTCGTACTTGTGAACCGCCCACATTTGCTGAGTCTGATAGCCCCATGCTTTGTCAGTTTGATTCAGATACAGAGAAGGGGATTCTTAGGCTGATTATTCAGTCGCCATCCAAGAGCTGCATGTTGGACCCTATCCCAACTTCCCTCTTGAAACAATGTCTTACGGTCTGGTGCTGTTGATAACTGCTCTTGTCAATGCCTCTCTTTCCACATGTACAGTCCCTACGCAGTTCAAGCAGCCGGTCGTCATACCACTCTTGAACAAGTCTGGACTTGATATAAACAATCTGAAGCATTTTAGACTAATGTCTAACCTGCCAGGTGTTTCAAACGTTCTTGAGAAAGTTGTCCTGAGACAGCTTCAAAAACACTTGCCTGATAACGATATCTTGGAAAAGCATACAGGAAGGATCACAGCACAGAGACTGCTGTGCTGAGTCTTGGCTGCCAATTAGTGAAGGCAAATGAGAGGCGTGTCTCTCCGACTGCTCTATTGGACCTCAGCATTCGGCAGGCAGAGCTCAGGAGCTGTGTGAAAGTCGAGGTGACCGTCCTGGGCTCCCCGTTTCTAATACGCCTGATGGTTTCTGTGGATGTAAAGCAACACGAATGAAATGCTTGCATGATCATACCATTCTTCTGGAAAAGATCAAAATGACTTTCGGAGTTCGAGGTGTCGTTCTTGAGTAGGCTGTCAGCGTGTTACTTCCTATGCCTAGCCTGCTTATCCTGCTGCCAGGGCAGTTCCTGGGAGTCTTCGTGTCCAGTTTCACGGCTGTATTCGCCGTCCCAGAACTCTGGACACAGCCTGCTCGATAAGTCATATTGCAGAGAATGGAATCTCAATGTGCCAAACCACGTTGTTGAGTAAGAGACCACTGGTCCCCATGAAGACTATCAGGTCCGCTGTTTCCCTGACCAGATAGCGTTGTGGGTGGCGGACAATGTTATCTATTCACGACTGGCGAGATATAATTGTATCCATCTCCAGGTACTAGGTACGGAGGCTAAACACTGGATGTCCGCTCTTGTTGTCACGCCTTTGTGAAATCATCTGGAGCAGGAGGCAGGGGGCAGAGGGGGGCGACAGAGTGAGGAGAGAAGGGAATACGTATGCGCGTGTTCCTGAGTGTGTAGGCCTATGGACGTGTGTCTCTTGCATGGTGTGTGTGTGTGTGTGTGTGTGTGTGTGTGTGCGTAGGAATGCGTGTGTATGCAAAACAACAGAAAAGGATAAACCAGCTGTCTGTTTGAGACCAGTGCAAAAGGCAGAACAAATGACCTGCCTGAAGATGCGACTTCTTCTTCTGTGTCTTCTTCTTCTTCTTCTTCTATATCAGTGTCCAACAGTAACAATTTGACGATTTTAACAGCTTTAGTGCATGCTGTGTTTGCTGATGTTTCCAGAATCCACCCGATTCTGACTTGGACTGCAAGATCTTAAGTGCGTATGTGATTAAAAAAAATTGCATACGTATACACAGGGGGTACCTCGGTTTATAGTCTCATCTGAAGGACTTTTTGTAGCGTGACTCTGGAGAAATCTCGGGGTGGGTGCAAAGCCTAGCACGTCACGGTTACCCATCCTTGTGCTAACCACAGTCAGTCGTGCTTAACCCTTTTCTTTCTTTTTTAGTACTTCTTTGTCCTTCGCGGGAAATTCGGGTTGCCTTACCTGGGTAAGGCCCAGCAGCCGCAAGAGCAGCTCTATCAATATATGCAATATTATTGTAACTATAACCGAACGATGGCTGCCAGTGCTTGGGATTTTTAACGTGTGCATACATGTTGATGCATACGAGTGAATACTGGGGCAGTAGGGACACTGTAAGAGAGTCTGCATTGGAAGTTGATTCAGGGAGAAAACTCCCTTGCCGCACCGGGGACTCGAACCCGCGTCAGTATTGCGTCAGGCGTTTTAGTCGGACGTTCTACCAACAGATCTATCCCCGCTCCTGAGGACTTGGCTTTCGAGAGTGATGCTCTAGCTCTGCGTCGCCGACTCTCCAGTGACAGGCTGCCATCTCTCTGCTCCAGGGTTCGCCTCCATGACGGTGCCTGTGTACGTGGCCGAATCGGCTCCATCCGACATCCGAGGTCGTCTAGTGACGCTGAACCAGCTCTTCATCACCATAGGCATCCTCCTCTCCAGTGTCATCGCTGGGGCTTTCAGTGACATGAAGGACACTGGCTGGAGGTGCGTTATCTACAGGGCTTCCAAGCCAGTCACCCTCTCTTTCTCTCTCTTTCTGACAATTTCCCACCCCACGCAGTAACATCCCTGCCCCCAGCCACACCGGGGGTGTATTCCTCATCACGGTCTGGCGCTAGAGGAGACCTGGTACCAACGAGATCATTGGTAGAATACACGAACATCAGGGCCTAGCACAAGAGGTCCCCAAGAGGAGACATCAGGTCACTGGTAGAATACACGGGCATCAGGGCCTAGCGCAAGAGGTCCCCAAGAGGAGGCCTCAGACCACTGGTAGAATACACAG
>JABMCL010000969.1:122500-125939 GCA_018857735.1 Alviniconcha marisindica | reverse complement strand
CTTTGAAATTTTGAAAAGCCTCCTACAATATTCCACCCCAAAAATATCCATCTTTGAGCCTCCTACAATATTCCGCCAAAAATATCACGTCTTTGTGGCCTCCTACAATATTCCAGCCGAAATATTGGTCTTTGTAGCCTCCTCCTATATTCCAGCCGAAATATCACGTCTTTGTAGCCTCCTACAATTTTCCCAAAGCCGAAAAAATCTGGTCTTTGTGGCCCCTCCAATATTCCAGCCGGAAATACACGTCTTTGTAGCCTCCAAACAATATTCCAGCCGAAATATTTCGTCTTTGTACCCTTTCCCACAACATTCCAGGGGGAAATATTTTCGCCCTTTGTAGCCCCCCCCAAAATATTCCACCGAAATATTTCGTCTTTGTGCCTTCCAAAAATATTCCAGCCGAAATTCTCGCCCTTTGTACCCTTGGTGGGGCGCGACCCCGGTCGGAGCCTCTCAAACTGCTCTAGGTGTCTACAGTGTGTCATCTTACTTGATTTTTTTTATGCAGTCGTAAGGCAGATTTCTGTGTTACCCATAGACAAAAAAGTTTCTTTTCTGTACTCTGTACAGTGTACCCCCGGTGTACAAACGGCACTAGCCAGGCCACCCCAGGTAATTTTCCCCGCCCCGGGGTGCGGGAGCGAGGAAATTTTTGGAGGCTGGGGGCCGGGCTGGCAGAGAGAACGGGCAGATAATGGAGGAGCAGGGAGCGGACAGAACTCCCAGCGAGGAGGGAGTGAATTTGCCAGCAATTAGCCGGCAGGTTAGGGCATTCCAGCCGAAATATCTCGCCTTTGTGGCCTACAATATTCCAGCCGAAATATCTGGTCTTTGTAGCCTCCTACAATATTCCAGCCGAAATATCTAGTCTTTGTAGCCTCCTCAATTCCAGCCGATGTCGTCTTTGTAGCCTGGTGGAAATATCTCGTCTTTGTAGCCTCCTACAATATTTCAGCCGAAATATCACGTCTTTGTAGCCGGCTACAATATTCCAGCCGAAATATCTCGCCTTTGTAGCCGCCTACAATATTCCAGCCGAAATATTTCGTCTTTGTAGCCTCCTACAATAATCCAGCCGAAATATCTGGTCTTTGTGGCCTCCTGTATTCCAGCCGAAATATCACATCTTTGTAGCCTCCTACAATACTCCAGCCGAAATGTTACGTCTTTGTGGCCTCCTACAATATTGCAGCCTAAATATCACGTCTTTGTAGCCTCCTACAATATTCCAGCCGAAATATCTGGTCTTTGTAGCCGCCTCCTATATTCCAGCCGAAATATCACGTCTTTGTAGTCTCCTACAATATTCCAGCCGAAATATTTCGTCTTTGTAGCCTCCTACAACATTCCAGCAGAAATATTTCGTCTTTGTAGCCTCCTACAATATTCCAGCCGAAATATCTCGTCTTTGTAGCCTCCTACAATATTTCAGCCGAAATATCTAGTCTTTGTAGCCTCCTATATTCCAGCCGATGTCGTCTTTGTAGCCTGGTGGAAATATCTCGTCTTTGTAGCCTCCTACAATATTCCAGCCGAAATATTTCGTCTTTGTAGCCTCCTACAATACTCCAGCCGAAATGTCACGTCTTTGTAGCCTCCTACAATATTCCAGCCTAAATATCACGTCTTTGTGGCCTCCTACAATATTCCAGCCGAAATATCTGGTCTTTGTAGCCTCCTCCTATATTCCAGCCGAAATATCTGGTTTTTGTGGCCTCCTAAAAATTTATTCCACCCGGGGGGAAAATCGGGTCTTTGAAAGCCCCTCCTATATTCCAGCCGAAATATCACGTCTTTGAAATTTCTCCTACAATTTTCCGGGCCGAAATATTTCGTCTTTGTAGCCCCCACAATATTCCAGCCGAAATATCTGGTCTTTGTAGCCTTTTCCCCCCCGAAAACCGGTCGGACCCAAAAAAGCCGAAATATCTCGTCTTTGTAGCCTCCCACAATATTCCAGCCAAAATATCTGTTTTTTTTTGTAGTCTCCTAAAATAATCCAGCCGAAATATCGGGTTTCTTTGTGGCCCCCTTTGTATTCCAGCCGAAATATCACGTCTTTGTAGCCTCCTAAAATACTCCAGCCGAAATGTTACGTCTTTTGGCCTCCTCCAATATTCAGCCAAAAATACCCCACGTCTTTGTGCCCCCTACAAAAACCCCAGCCGAAATATCTGGTCTTTGTAGCCGCCTCCAAAATATTCCAGCCGAAATATCACGTTTTTTGTAGCCTCCTACAATATTCCAGCCGAAATATCTGGTCTTTGTAGCCACCTCCTATATTCCAGCCGAAAATTTTACGTCTTTGTACCCCTCCTAAAAATTCCGGGAGAAATATTTCGTCTTTGTAGCCCCCCAACAATATTCCACCCGGGAAAAAACCCTGGGCTTTGTGGGCCTGGTGGGGCGCGACACGGTGGGGAGCCCCTCGCCCTTGCTCAAATTTGTCTGCTGTGTGTCATTTTATTTTGTATCTTTTATCCCGGCCGAAAAGGCAGATTTTCTTTTGGTTCCCCATAGAAAAGTAAAGATTCTGTGCTGTACTCTGTACAGTGTACCCCGGTGTACTAACGGCACTAGCCAGGCCACCCCAGGTAGAGTTCACGCGCCGTGCTGAGCGAGGAATGTGGAGGGCTGGGGGGCCCGGGGTGGCAGAGAGAACGGGCAGTTTGGAGGGCAGGGAGCGGGCAGAAAATCCCAGCGAGGGGGGAGTTTAATTTTCCAGCAATTAGCCGGCAGGGTTTGGGCATCATTTTCCTGTTCCAGTGTCCGCCCCGGGCTGCCAGATCCCCCCCTTACCCCGGGGGTCCGGTCTGTCTGTTTGGGCTTCTGTCTGTCTGTCTCTCCCCATTTTCTGTTTCCCTTTGTCTTTACCCCTCTCTCTGTCTCTGTATCTTTCTCCCCTCTTCTCTCCCTCTGTCTCTTCTCCCCTTCTCTCCCCCCCCTTGTCTGTTGTCTGTCTCTCCCCCCTCTCTTCCCGCTCTCTCCCCTGTCTGTTTTTGTTTGTCTGTCTCCCCCAAACCTCTCTTTGCCCACTTTCCCCGCCCCTCTCTCACTTTGCCCCCCCCCCCCCCCCCCCCCCTAAACCCCCTCCCGTTCTCTCGGGTCTCTCTCTGTCTCTTTTGTCTCTTTCTCTTTTCCCTGTCTGCCCGGTCTGTCTGTCTGCCCTGTCTGTTTCCCCTCTGCCCTCTGTCTCCCCTCTGTCTCTCTCTGTCTCTCTCTGTCTTTTGCCCTCTGTCTCTGTCCTCTCTCTCTTTTCTCTTTTCTCTTTTCTCTCTCTCTCTCCTTCTTTTCTCTCTCTCTCTCTCTCTCACTTCTCGGGTTCGGGGTCTTTTGTTTTTTTTCTTTTTTCCCTCCCCCCCCCCTCTCCCCTCTCTCTCTAACGGTATGGGGTTTAGCTCTCTCCCCTTTTCCCCCCCCCCTTCCCCCCCGT
>JABMCL010000969.1:105000-107500 GCA_018857735.1 Alviniconcha marisindica | reverse complement strand
TCGATTAAGCCTGTGTGGAGGCCTTAACCACGCTGGCGTGTGGAGGCCTTAATCATGCCTGTGTGGAGGCCTTAACCGTGCTGATGTGTGGAAGCCTCAATTAAGCCTGTGTGGAGGCCTTAACCACGCTGGCGCGTGGAGGCCTTAATCGTGCCGGTGCGAGAGGCCTTAACCACGCTGGCGTGTGTGGGGAAGGCCTTCGGTTGAAAATATTCCCGATGGAGGCCTTAATCGTGCCGGTGCGAGAGGCCTTAACCACGCTGGCGTGTGGAGGCCTTAATCGTGCGGTGTGAGAGGCCTTAACCACGCTGGCGTGTGGAGGCCTTAATCGTGCCGGTGTGAGAGGCCTTAACCACGCTGGCGTGTGGAGGCCTTAATCGTGCCGGTGTGAGAGGCCTTAACCACGCTGGCGTGTGGAGGCCTTAATCGTGCCGGTGCGAGAGGCCTTAACCACGCTGGCGTGTGTGGGGAAGGCCTTCGGTTGAAAAAATATTCCCGGCTTGGCGGGTCCGAGAGAGGAAGGCGGTGCCGGATCCGGCGAGCGGTGCGCACAGACAGGTCTCCCTTTCCACGGGCCAATTGATTTCCACGTCTGGCTGGCTGGGCCCCCGTCTCCTAAAACCCCAGTAAATTTGCGGGAAAATGAAAGGCTGAAAACCTTTACCCCGCGGGGTTTGTTTGTGTGGGGGGGGGGGGGGGGGGGGGTGGGGGGGGGGCAGGGGGGGGGTTGTGTGTGTGGGGAAGAGAGAGAGAGAGGGGGGAGAAGAGAGAGAAAAGAGAGAGAGAGAGAGAGAGAGGGGTGTGTTGTGTGGTGTGTGTGTGTGTGGGGGGAGAGGGGGGAAAAGAAGAGGAGAGAGAGAGAGGAGGAAGGAGGAGAGAGAGAGAGAGAGGGGAAAGGGGAAGTGGGGGGGGGAGGGGGGGGAGAGAGAGAGAGAGAGGGGAAAAGAAAAAGAAGAGGAGAGAGAGAGAGAGGAGAAAGAGGGGAGAGGGAAAGGGGTTTGTGTGTGGGGTGTGTGTGTGTGTGTGTGGGGGTGGTGTGTGTTTTTGTGGGAAGAAAAGGAGAGAGGGGAGAGGGGGAAAGAGAGAGAGAGAGAGAGAGAGGAGTGTACAGGGGAGAGGTGTGGGGGGGGGGGGGGGGAGAAGAGAGAGGGAGAGTGGGGGACAGAGGGGGAGAGAGAGAGAGGGGGACAGAGGGGAGAGAGGGGGTGACAGAGAGGGAGAGTGGTTTTGAGAGGAGAGGGGGGGAGGGGGAGGGAGTGAGAGAGGGGGGAGAGGTGTGTGTGTGTGTGTGTGGGGGTTTGTGTGGGGGGGGGTGGGGGGGTGAGAGAGGGGGAGAGAGAGAGAGAGAGAGAGAGAGAGAGGAGAGAGAGAGAGAGAGATTGTTTAGGGTTTAAATTTTTCCCCAACGGGAAGATATTAGCAAAAAGGGCCGACTCCCCCATACCCGCCGTTGCTACAGTATCCCATTTAAAAGGGACATTCACAGTGGAATAGTATGACAGAAGGATATAGAAAAAATAGAACATCAAAATAAAATAATAAAAATAAAAAAAAAAAAAAACGAAAGCCCGCCCAGTGGAAATGTTTAAAAAAAAAAAAAATTAAAAAGAGAGAGAGGAGTATAACTAGTAGCCCTGAAGATTGAGATTGTTCTGTAACCCGAAAAGGCTGTTCTCTGAACAGGCTTTGTTGTCCCCCCCCCCCCCCCCCCCACCACCACAGTTTTTTGATAACTGTTAATTATGGACAGAGGGGTATCACATTTTCATCGATAAATGACATTTTTTGTTGTTGTTTGTTTTTTAAATTTTATAGCTGTGGATTGTGGACACGCTTTCTTTGATAAATGATAGGTTGGATACTGGACAGAATCTACCTCATTTTCTTTGATAAATGATAGGTTGGATACTGGACAGAATCTACCTCATTTTCTTTGATAAATGACAGCATTGATTCTGGACAAAATCTACCTCATTTTCTTTGATAAATGACAGCATTGATTCTGGACAGAATCTACCTCATTTTCTTTGATAAATGATAGTTGGATACTGGACAGAATCTACCTCGTTTTCTTTGATAAATGACAGCTTTGGTTCTGGACAGAATCTACCTCGTTTTCTTTGATAAATGACAGCATTGATTCTGGACAGAATCTACCTCATTTTCTTTGATAAATGATAGCTTTAATTCTGGACAGAATTTACCTCAGAGAGAGAGAGAGAGAGAGAGAGAGAGAGAGGGAGAAGAGAAGAGAGGAGAGAGAGAGAGGAAAAATGTGTGGGGAGAGAGAGAGAGAGTGAGAGAGGGGGGGCGAAGAGAGGGGAGTGAGAGAGTGTGCGTTTGAGCGTTTCAGGGAACTGTTTTAACATTAAAAGGTGGGGGGAGGGAGGGGGGGGGGGGTTTATTTTTTCCCGGGGGTTCACAAAGTTTTGGGGCCACTTCCCCCCCACTTCTCTGTCCCCAGGGGCCCCGGCCCTAGGGGGGCCCCAGTGAGTGGGGG
>JABMCL010000969.1:77500-100000 GCA_018857735.1 Alviniconcha marisindica | reverse complement strand
CATAGATATGCCGCCATACCGTCTCAGCGCATAGATATGCAGTCTTAGCGCATAGATATGCCGCCATACCGTCTCAGCGCATAGATATGCAGCCATACCGTCTTAGCGCATAGATATGCCGCCATACCGTCTTAGTGCATAGATATGCTGCCATACCATCTCAGCACATAGATATGCCGCCATACCATCTCAGCACATAGATATACCATCTTAGCGCATAGATATGCAGCCATACCGTCTTAGCGCATAGATATGCAGCCATACCATCTCAGCACATAGATATACCATCTTAGCGCATAGATATGCCGCCATACCCTCTCAGCGCATATATATGCCGCCATACCGTCTCAGCGCATAGATATGCATCCATACCGTCTCAGCACATAGATATGCCACCATACCATCTCAGCACATAGATATGCCGTCTTAGCGCATAGATATGCCGCCATACCGTCTCAGCGCATAGATATGCAGCCATACCGTCTCAGCACATAGATATGCCACCATACCATCTCAGCACATAGATATGCCGTCTTAGCGCATAGATATGCGCCATACCGTCTCAGCGCATAGATATGGCAGCCATACCGTCTTAGCGCATAGATATGCAGCCATACCTCTCAGCCATAGATATACCATCTTAGCGCATAGATATGCCGCCATACCGTCTCAGCGCATATATATGCCGCCATACCGTCTCAGCGCATAGATATGCAGCCATACCGTCTTAGCGCTAGATATGCCCCATACCGTCTCAGCGCATAGATATGCAGCATACGTCTTAGCGCATAGTAAGTAGTCAGCGCATACGTATCAGCCATACCGTCTCTCAGCGCATAGATATGCAGCCATACCGTCTCAGCGCATAGATATGCAGCCATACCGTCTCAGCCATAGATATGCCGCCATACCGTCTCAGCACATAGATATACCATCTTAGCGCATAGATATGCTGCCATACCGTCTCAGTGCATAGATATGCCGCCATACCGTCTCAGCGCATAGATATGCCGCCATACCGTCTCAGCGCATAGATATGCTGCCTTACCGTCTCAGCGCATAGATATGCAGCCATACCGTCTCAGCGCATAGATATGCCACCATACCATCTCAGCACATAGATATGCCGTCTTAGCGCATAGATATGCCGCCATACCGTCTCAGCGCATAGATATGCAGCCATACCATCTCAGCACATAGATATACCATCTTAGCGCATAGAATGCCGCCATACCATCTCAGCACATAGATATACCGTCTCAGCGCATAGATATGCAGCCATACCGTCTCAGCGCATAGATATGCCGCCATACCGTCTCAGCGCATAGATATGCCGCCATACCGTCTTAGCGCATAGATATGCAGCCATACCATCTCAGCACATAGATATACCATCTTAGCGCATAGATATGCAGCCATACCGTCTTAGCGCATAGATATGCAGCCATACCATCTCAGCACATAGATATACCATCTTAGCGCATAGATATGCCGCCATACCGTCTCAGCGCATAGATATGCCGCCATACCATCTCAGCGCATAGATATGCAGCCATACCATCTCAGCGCATAGATATGCCGCCATACCGTCTCAGCGCATAGATATGCCGCCATACCGTCTCAGCGCTAGATATGCCGCCATACCGTCTCAGCGCATAGATATGCAGCCATACCGTCTCAGCGCATAGATATGCAGCCATACCGTCTTAGCGCATAGATATGCAGCCATACCATCTCAGCACATAGATATACCATCTTAGCGCATAGATATGCAGCCATACCGTCTTAGCGCATAGATATGCAGCCATACCATCTCAGCACATAGATATACCATCTTAGCGCATAGATATGCCGCCATACCGTCTCAGCGCATAGATATGCCACCATACCATCTCACAGGGTTCGCACAGTCTTTGAAGGTCTTTGAAAGTTTGAGGGAAAATGGGATAAGCTTTCCAAGGCCTTGAAAGTCTGTGAAAACTGAGTGGGGTCTGTGGAAGTTTGTGAATTTTGTAGTCCTCAGAGCGCTAGGGAAAAACTGTCAGCTTATCAGTCCAAAACTGCATTTCCCAAGACCGAACAGTAGTTTCAAAAAAACATTTGCGCGAAATCACAAAGAACGCACTTCCTATCAGTTTTGACTGATAGAGTGCATCAGCTAGAGTAAGGGCTGCCCCCCTTTGGTGGATGTGCAGAAGAGTCGCGTCCCTTCCTGTTGCTTTTCCGCGCCATATTGCAAAGGTTTGTGAAATGTTTGTGAATTTTGAGAGGATTTTTCGGTATGAACCCTGTCTCAGCACATAGATATATGTTGCCATACCATCTCGGCACACTGCTTTGCTACCACGCGTCCCACAGGTTGACTTTGATTTTTGTTAATTTTGAACAGACTTGCACTAGCTGCAGCATTATGGTATTTGCGTTTTGACTATTTTTCGAGTCTTTTTAAGAGTCTCTTCGGTATTTCTTGATGCAATGACCCTCCCCCCCCCCCCCCCCCCATTCTCTCCACTCCCCCCCCCCCCCCCCCAATCCCAAGTAATGGATTCTTTTAAAAAGACATTTTTATTTTACTCAGATAACTACATTATTATGAGTTGCACCTCTGTTTTGATTTCAATGGTAGTGTGTGTCTACATACTTTGTGTATGTATTTGTTTTGTGTTGTACTTGTAGTTTTTTTTGTGTGTGTGTGTGTGTGCATGCATGTGTGTGTGTTTGTTTGTGTGTGTGTGTGTGTGTGTGTGTGTGTGTGTGTGTGTGTGTGTGTTGTGTGTGTGTGTGTGTGTGTGTGTGTTTGTTTGTGTGTGTGTGTGTGTGCGCGTGCATGCGTGCGTGTGTGCGTGTGTGTGTGCAGGAAACTGGGATAGGCAGAAACCAGGATTGGTCCATATAATTATAAAATTAAAAAAACAACACACACACACACACACACACACACACACACACACACACACACACACACACACTCTCTCTCTCTCTCTCTCTCTTCTCAGTCTCTCTCTCTCTCTCTCCTCTCTCTCTCATCTCACACCACACAACCAACACACACACACACACACACACACACACACACACACACACACACACACACTCTCTCTCTTTCTCTCACTCACCACACACACACACACACACACGCATACATGCACAAATGCACAGACACTTACACAGATCTATACGTGTATGTCAGACAGTGCAGATGCATGTGCTTGCAATGTTACAATACTTATTCCCCACTGCTTGATGTTCCAGACGCACCATACGGCCAGACTGGCGCGACCGACACAGCTAACAACAGCTTGCATGAAGTGAACGATGACAGTTACGATGATGATGATGATGATTCTGCAAGAGGCAATGGAGATGCCAATGCCTCTGATAGCTCCAGCAACGCTGCCATAGTGTCAGGGGCAGATAACCGCACTGTGTACGCTCTGATGCAGGAACTGGACCAAGAACGGTAACTTCTTTTGTTTTCTTCGTATGCTTGATTTTGGTTGATTTGTTTTCTTCTTCTTCTTCATTGTGTATGTGTGTGTGCATGCGTGCGTGTGTGCGTGTGCGTGTGTGTGTGTGTGTGTGTGCGTGCGTGTGTTTATTGAGTGGAATTACCAGTCCTAAGATTAACCCCTTTTGTGTGTGTGTGAGTGTGTGTATGTGTATGTGTGTGTGTATGCTTACTATGTGGAATTACCAGTCCTGGCGTGTGTAAGATTTACCCATTGTGTGTGTGTGTGTGTGTGTGTGTGTGTGTGTGTGTGTGTGTGTGTGTGTGTGTTTTCTACATTCCTGGCTTGTCTTTAACCCATTTTGTGTGTGTGTGTGTGTGTGTGTGTGTGTGTGTGTGTGTGTGTGTGTGTGTGTGTGTGTGTGTGTGTGTGTGCTTCTACCATTCCTGGCTTGTCTAAGATTAACCCATTTTGTGGTGTGTGTGTGTGTGTGTGTGTTTTGTGTGTGTGTGTGTGTGTGTGTGTGCTTCTCCATTCCTGGCTTGTCTAAGATTAACCCATTTTGTGGTGTGTGTGTGTGTGTGTGTGTGCGCGCTTCTACCATTCCTGGCTTGTCTAAGATTAACCCATTTTGTGGTGTGTGTGTGTGTGTGTGTGCGCGCGCTTCTACCATTCCTGGCTTGTCTAAGATTAACCCATTTTGTGTGTGTGTGTATGCTTATTATGTGGAATTACCATTCCTGGCTTGTCTAAGATTAACCCATTCGCTGCCATCTGGACGTCATACGATGTCGTTGGCAATGCACTTTCCAAATACTTAATAGGATGTCGTACCTTTTCCTACCTGACTTGCAGCTTTTTACGTATTCTCACCTGAGACGAAGTTCTCAACTGAGCAACAATTTTGGGTCAGCTTTTCTTCATCCGGAGACCGCTCGTGGGCGGAAAAAAAACTGCATCAGAAATACTAAACTGTTGGCAGCGAAGGGGTTAAGAGACCTCAAAATCTTGGAAGGGAGTAAAAAAAAAAAAAATCTCAGAACTGTATTGCCATGTCTTCCACCCTTCCTGACTGTAGGTGTGAGTTGGGGTGTGGGTGGGGGTGTGGGTGGGGGTGGGGGTTGGGGTTGGGGTGTTGGAGATGCATCTGCCTGTGAGTATGCCGTTGCTGAATTGTGTTGATGGAGGCAGCAGTGAGTGAAGAGCAGCACAGGTTTGTGGGTTTGTGTCGTACATGCTGACTTAGATGAATGTGTGTGGCAGGGGGGTGTTGGTGAAGGAAACAGAAAGCGAGGAAGAGCACGGGGTTATGGTTTTGTGTCGTACACACAGGTATTTATAACTGTGTGTTGCACTTGCAGGAATATGTTGATGAAGGAGATAGAGAGTGAAGAACAGCACAGGGTGTGGTTTTGTGTCATACAATACATAGTTACTGACATAAACGTGTGTTGCAGGAGTGTGTTGATGAAGGAGATAGAGAGTGAGGAACAGCACAGGGTTTGGTTTTGTGTCATACAATACACACTGATGTAAATTAATGTGTGTTGCAGGAGCGTGTTGATGAAGGAGATAGAGAGTGAGGAGCAGCACAGGGTGTGGTTTTACCGACAGCTGGAAAGCATCACCAACAAACTGGAGACGCTTCCGCTCTCCGACACAGTCAGTAGTTCACTTTACCTGTCTCTTTGTGCAGATGCACATTTTTCACATGTATGACCTGCAGATGGACATTTCTCAGCACCCAAACATTCTTCTCTCTCTCTCTCTCTTCGTCCTTTTCCTCCTCTCTTCTCTCGATCTCCTCTCTCTCTCTCTCTCTCTCTCTCTCTTCTTATGTCTTGGTTATTAGTAGTACTGTAGCAACAGCAGATATGTGAGTTGGCCTTTGTGCTAATGTCTTCATTGTTGAGAAAGAAAGTTTAATCAGTCAATCAGTCAGTCAATCAGTCTGTCTGTCTGTCTCTGTCTCTGTCTCTCTCTCTCGCTTCTCTCTCTCTCTCTCTCTCTCTCTCTCTCTCTCTCTCTCTCTCTCTCTCACTGTCTCTCACTGTCTCTCACACACACACACACACACACACACACACACACACACACACACACACACACACACACACTCACACACACCTATCCACCTACACACACACAATCATACCCACCACCACACACACACACACACACACACACACAATCATACCCACCTACACACACACACACACTCTTACCCCCCCCCCCCCCCCCCACACACACACATCATACCTACACACACACACCACACACACAAACACACAAAACACCCACCCCTTTCCCCCCCCCCCACACACACACACATGCACGCACACAATCGACCCACCACACCCACCACCACAGCCCCCCACCCCACCCCACCCACCCACCCCACCATTTTCCCCATGGACTATACATAATACGTCTGGATTTTCACAATTTCTCTCTTCGACCGTCATGACCCTTGCCTTCCTCCTTCGCTTGCAGTACAACCTGCAGACGGACATGGCTCGGCGCCAGCTGGAATACGAGGCGCAGCAGGTGCAAGGGGCCATGACGGACAAGCTGGGCAGCACCGAGCAGTCCTCCCAGCGCCAGGAAGCCAGGCTTCGGCGGATTCGAACCATCGAGTCCGAGATGATCCAGCTCCAGCGGCAACAGCAGATGGCGCAGCGGGTAAGTTGTGCTTGGGAAGGAGGGTGGGGTGATGTGGGTGTTTTGTGGGTAGATTGGGGTGGGGTGGTGGGGGTGAAGGGAGTATGTGAGTGTGTGTGTGTGACAGTGAGTGAGTGTGTGACAGTGAGTGAGTGAGTGATTGTGTGTGTGTGTGAGTGAGTGTGTGTGTGCGTGCGAGTGAGTGTGTGCATGCGTGCATGCGTGTGAGAGAGAGAGTGTGAGTGAGTGAGTGCGTGCGTATGTGCGAGTGAGCAAGAGAGAGAGTGTGTGTGCATGTGAGTGTATGTGTGTGAGTGTGTGTGTGTGTGTGTGTGTGTGTGAGAGAGAGAGAGAGAGAGAGAGAGAGAGAGAGAGAGAGAGAGAGAGACACACACACACACACACACACACACACACACACACACACACACACACACACACACACACACACACACACAGAGAAAGAAGTTTGTCTTGTCACTTGAACAGAAGAAGAAGAAAAAAAGAGCAAAAGGAAGAAAATAAAGTGTACAGCATATTTGTTACCTGTATATCTTGTTTTCATTTTCTTGATGTATCTAATATAATGTATGCAAATAGGGACGGCTGAATCACTTTGTCCTGAGCAGAACTTGTGTCGGAAGTAGCTTCCATGTAGCGTGATGACGTCATTCAAACTGAGCATGATGAAAGAACGTGTGTATGGTTTGTGCAGGGGCCTGCCATCAGTCGCAGGGACGCCGGAACCAGTACCACCCTCACCATGGCGGTAAGTTTTTCGGCGACACCCAGGACTGGGGGACTAGAGACAGGGTGGAGCGCGTATGGGCTTTTCCCAGCACTTAGATACCATCTTGAACTGAACTAAGCTGAACTGAACTGAATTGAGGACTTCAGCGTTGCTTCGGAAAGGGGCGGGATAGATCAGGTGGTTGGAGCGTTGGACAGAAAATCCAGGTGCAATGCTGATGCAGGCCCAGTTTGGTTAGAGCGTTGGACAGAGAATCCAGGTGGGCAGAGAATCCAGGTGCAATACCGATGAGAGCGTTGGACAGAGTATCCAGGTGGGCAGAGAATCCAGGTGCAGTACCGACGCAGGTCCAATCTGGTTAGAGCGTAGGACAGAGAATCCAGGTGCAATACCGACGCAGGTCCAATCTGGTTAGAGCGTTGGACAGAACATCCAGGTGGGGGTTAATGCTTATTTTAGCCTCAATCTAATTTTCATCTAATTTTTCTTCTTATTTTTGTAAAAAAAAAAGAAAGGAAGAAGAAACTGGGTGATATTGGGTTGGTTGGGGGGGGGGGGGGGGGGGGGGGTTATTGTTGTAATAGTTTCAAATAATGTAATTTTTTTCCGCCTTTCTGTTGTTCCACAGATGTTCACAGCTATCCCTGGTCAGGAAGTTGGTGGTTACGCCTGTGACCGGGCCATCAGCAAGGCAACAGATGGCCGCTACCTAGCAACAATCGCTGTGCAAACAGCAGATGTGACCTTGACCCAGGACGAAGGTCACGGGGGCATTGCCGCGGGCATGCCACTGAATTTGGATGTGGCATCGGCCATGTATCATGGAGCGTGGCCTATTCACAAAGGTAGGCAGGAAGTGACAAAGACAGGTAGGGTGACAGAGACAAGTAGGGTGACAGACAGCTAGGGTGACATGTAGGGTGACAGACAGCTAGGGCGACAGAGACAAGTAGGGTGACAGGTAGTGTGACTGACAAGTAGGGTGGCAGACAGGTAGGGTGACAGGCAAGTAGGGTGACAGACAGGTAGGGTGACAGACAGGGAAGGTGAGAGACAGGCAGGGTGACAGACAGGTAGGGTAAAAGAGACAGGTAGGGTGACAGACATGTAGGGTGACTGAGACATGGGAGGCGACAGTGTTTTGTGCACAGTGTGTTCATGCTGTTGAACTGTGTGTGTGTGCGTGTGTGTGCTTTCAGACATGAGTCTGCGCAGCAGTGGGGGCGGCATCGGCGACCTGGGCAGTGTCATGAGTTTTACCTCCACCAACACGCACAGCTCCAGCAACAGTCAGTCGTCTTTACCGTCCTCCGCCGCCAGGCCACAGCCACAGCAGCTTGGCACTAAGGTAAGACAGCAACAGCAACAACACAACAACAGCAACACCAACACCAACAACAGTAAACAACAACAACAGCAACAGCAGCAGCAGCATCGACAACAACAACAGCAACACAATAACAGCAACAGTAACAACAGCAGCAACAATAACAACAGCAGCAATAACAACAACAACAGCAGCAGCAGCAACAACAACAGCAACAGTAACAACAGCAACAATAATAACAACAGCAACAGCAACAGTAGCAACAACAACAACAACAACAACAGCAGTAACAACAACAACAGCAGCAGCAACAATAATAACAACAACAACAACAGCAGCAGCAGCAGCAACAATAACAACAACAGTAACAATATCAACAACAACAACAACAGCAGCAACAACAACAGCAACAATATCAACAACAACAACAACAGCAACAGCAGCAAAAATAACAACAACAGCAACACAACAACAACAGCAACAATAACAACAACAACAACAACAGCAGCAATATCAACAACAACAGCAGCAGCAACCACAACAGCAACAATATCAACAACAACAACAACAGCAACAGCAGCAAAAATAACAACAACAGCAACACAACAACAACAGCAACAATATCAACGACAACAACAGCAGCAGCAGCAGCAAAAATAACAACAACAACAACACAACAACAACAGCAACAATATCAACGACAACAACAGCAGCAGCAACAACAACAGCAACAGTAATAACAACAGCAGCAGCAGCAGCAGCAAAAATAACAACAACAGCAACACAACAACAACAGCAACAATAATAACAGCAACAATAACAACATCAACAACAGCAGCAGCAGCAAAAATAACAACAACAGCAACACAACAACAACAGCAACAATAACAACAGCAACAGTATCAACATCAACAACAGCAGCAGCAGCAAAAATAACAACAACAACAATAACAAGAGCAGCAGAAACAACAACGACAACAACAACAACAGCAGCTGCTGTCAGTGCTGGGGACTCCAGATATTATGATGTGGGAAATGTTTCTTTCAGGTGGAATTCATCCTGATATAATAGTAATGGTTGACTGGGCGTAAAGCACCAGGTTACTTACTTCGGGTTGAAATGGTGCATTCGCCGCTGTTAGTGCTGGGAACGTGTGATATTATTACGATTTGGAGATGTCTCTTTCACTTTCAGGTTTGAAATGGTGTATTCGCCGTTGTCCGTGCTGGGGACCCATTATGTTGTTATGACGTGGGAAAGGTTTGTTTTAGGTGGAAATGGTGCATATTGGCTGCTGTCAAATTCAATGCAGGGTACACGTGATATTATTATGATGTGGGAAATGTTTCTTTTAGGTGGAAATGGGTGTGATGTGATGTGGGAAATGTTTGTTCCAGGTGGAAATGGTGTATTCGCTGCTGTCCATGCTGGGGACCCATGACAAGGACGACATGTCTCGCACCCTGCTGGCCATGTCCTCGTCCCAGGACAGCTGTATCGCCATGAGACAGTCAGGTAAGCAGTCCCCATGCCTGCTTTGTTTTCACCTACCCCCCCCCCCCCCCCCTTCCAGCTCCTGTCTTTTTACCCCCCCCCCCCCGCCCCCCCCCCCAATGAGACAACAAGGCAGTTCCCATGTCTGGTTTGTCTCCAAACCCCATTCCCTGTTCCTAGTCTTTGTTGTTTTGTCTTCCACCTTAACCCCAGCCCACCCCTCACCGTTCAACTTAACTACCCCCATCCCCTCCCCCCACCCCTCCTTCCCAGTATGCTCCCCCCCTTCTCAGTTCAGCCTCACCATCACCCCCCCCCCCCCCCTTCTCAGTTCATTCAGCATCACCGTCCCCCCCCCCCCCCACCCTTCTCAGTTCCAGTCTTGTCTACAGCCTTCCCCCCCTTCCCAGTATGTCCCCCTCCCCCTTCTCAGTTCACGTTCGCCCCTTATCGCCTCAGTGTTGTCTCCAGCCCCCCCCCCCCCCCCCCCTCCTCCCCACCCCTCCTCCCTCTTCCGTCGTCCCCCCCCCCCCCCCCTCTTAGTTCATGTCCGTCACCCCCCCCCCCCCCTTCTCAGTTCTCACTGTCACACACACACACACACACCCCCCTCCTTCGTCACTGTCCCCCCCCCCCCCCCTTCTCAGTTCTCCTCCCACACCCCCCTCTCAGTTCCTCATGTCACCCCCCACCCCACCCCTCCTTCTCTCATCACTGTCACTCACACCCCCACCCCCACCCCCACCCCCACCCCTTCTCATTCATCTCACTGTCACCCCCCCCCCCCCCCCCTTCTCAGTTCAGTGTCACTGTTACCCCCCCCCCCCCCCTTCCAGTCTTTCACTCCCCTCCCCACCCCCCTTTCCAGTATGTCCCCCCCCCCCCCCCCAGTTCAGCCGTCACTGTCCCCCCCCCCCCCCCCCCCCCCCCCTTTTCAGTCTTTGTCTCCACCCCACACACACCCCTCCCCACCCTCCTTCCCATGTATGTCCCCCCCCCCCCCCCCCCCCCATTCGCCCCGTTCACCTTGGTCCCCCCCTTCCAGTCTTTGTCTCCACCCCCACACACACCCCTCCCCACCCTCCTTCCCAGTATGTTCCCCCCCCCCCCCCCCCCAGTTCAGCGTCACTGCCCCCCCCCCCCCCCCCCCCCTTCCAGTCTTGTCTCCAGCCCTCCCCACCCCTCCTTCCCAGTATGTCCGTCCCCCCCCCTTCCAGTTCAGCGTCACTGTCACCCCCCCCTTCCAGTCTTGTCTCCAGCCCTCCCCACCCTCCTTCCCAGTATGTCCCCCCCCCCCCCCCCCCCCAGTTCAGCTCACTGTCCCCCCCCCTTTTTTCAGTCTTTGTCTCCACCCACACACACCCCACCCCTCCTCCAGTATGTCGTCCCCCCCCCCCCCTCAGTTCAGCGTCACTGCCCCCCCACCCCCCCTCCCTTTTCCTCTTTCCTCCACCCCCACACACACCACCCTCCCCACCCCTCCTTCCCGTTCTTTTCCTCCATCCCAACCCCCCCCCCCCCCTCCCCCACCCGTCCTTCTCTGTTTTGACCCCCCCCCCCCCCCCCCCCCGCCCTTCCAGTACTTGGTCTCCAACCCACTCCCCCCCTCCCCCAGTGCAACTTCTCTACCCCCACCACCACCCCTTCCCCCTCCCTTCAGTCTTTGCCCCCCCCCCCCCCCCCCCCACCCGTTCCAGTATTGGTCCCAACCCTACTCCCCCCCCTCCCCCAGTGCAACTTCTCTACCCCACCACGACCCCTTCCCTCCTTTCAGTCTTTGGCCCCCCCCCCCCCCCCCCTCACCTCCCACCTCCCATACCCACCCACCACCCTGCTTCCTAGTCTTTAGCTTTTCAACCCCAACCCCTCCGTTCTAAAATTTTGGTTATCGATAATATCCTAAACAATGACGACAGTGTCAGTGACTGATGCTCCAGCCTCCATCAGCAACAAACAACAAAAAACGAGAGTGCTTTTCCATGTAGTGCTGCTGTCTTCATCTCCAGTCTCTGCTTGCTGCCGGTTTTAAGTTGTGTAAAATAAGCTTTGTATAGTCAGTATGTGTGTATGTGTGTGAGTGTGTATATGTGTGTGAGTGTGTGTGCTTGTGAGTGTGTGTGTGTGTGTGTGGTGAGTGTGTGTGTGTGTGTGTGTGAGGGTGTGTGTGGTGAGTGTGTGTGTGTGTGTGTGGGGTGTGTGTGTGTGTGGTGAGTGTGTGTGGTGTGTGTGAGGGTGTGTGTGCGAGTATGTGTGTGTGTGAGCATGTGTGTGTGAGCATGTGTGTGAATGTGTGTGTGTGCGTGCGTGCGCGAGTGGGTGTGAGGGGGTGTGTCTGTGCGAGTATGTGTGTGTGTGAGCATGTGTGCGTGACCATGTATGTGTGTGGTGTGTGTGCGTGTGCGTCACGGTGTGAGTGTGTTTGTGCGTGCGTGCATGCGTGTGCGCGCGCGCGCGCTTAGAACACTACCGACAAGATTTCGTGCTCTATAAATGCTTTAATGATGATTATTCCCCCCCCCCCCCCCCCCCCCCCCCTCCAACCCCCAGGTTGCCTGCCCCTGCTGATCCAGCTCCTGCACGGCAGCGACAAGGACTCCGGTCTCCTTGGCAACACGCGGGGCAGTGCCGCTGCCAGGGCGCGGGCCTCGGCGGCCCTGCACAACATCGTGCACTCCAACCCCGACGACAAGCGTGGACGGCGCGAGGCCAGGACCCTGCGGCTGTTGGAACAGATCCGCGCCCACTGCGACCAGCAGCGCGGGGAGTCGGCGGAGGAGGAGGAAGAAGAAGGGGGGGCGGGTGAGTTGATGGAACGGCGCTGGAGTCTGTTTGGCCTACTTAGTGGTGAGGTGTGAAGGAGGAGGAAGACCTCTGTTTGGTTCCGCTATGCGCTCTCTCCTCCCGTCTTCAGAAAGGTGTGGTGTGTTGTGTTGTGGGGGTGGGCACGGTCTTTGCGACCTTGCCCCTCTCGTAATGAAATGTGAACGCGGCTCTCATCGCTGCCCCGTCTTAACGCAGGGGGTCATTTTTGGGTGGTATAGTATAGCGTTAGGTAGAGTGTAGGTATATAGTTAGGTATAGGAGGAGGAAGAAGAAGAAGGAGCGGGTGAGTTGAGGCGCTGATAGATGCTTGAGCCAGTTTGGCTTTGCGGTGAGACAAGAAGGAGGACCTTGGTTCGAATCCGCTTTGGGCTCTCTCCTCTCTCTTCAAAAAGTTGCGGGCCTGAGACAAAGTTGGCAGACGGCGTTCTGAAACACAGACCTGTTTACTTGTACTCGGATGGGAGGTGGCTGAGGAGGAGGAAGAAGAAGAAGGAGCAGGTGAGTTGAGTCGCTGATGGGATGATAGATGCTTGAGTCAGTTTGGCATAGCTGTGAGACAAGGAGGAGGACCTTGGTTCGAATCCGCTTTGGGCTCTCTCCTCTCTCTTCAAATTGTTGCGGGCCTGAGACAAAGCGGACAGACGGTGTTCTGAAACACAAACCTGTATACTCGTACTCGGAGTGGAGGTGGCCGAGGAGGAAGAAGAAGGAGCGGGTGACTTGAGGCGCTGATAGATGCTTGAGTCAGTTTGGCTTAGCTGTGAGACAAGAAGGAGGACCTTGGTTCGAATCCGCTTTGGGCTCTCTCCTCTCTCTTCAAAAAGTTGCGGGCCTGAGACAAAGTTGACAGAAACACAGACCTGTTTACTCGTACTCGGAGTGGAGGTGGCCAGGAGGAGGAAGAAGAAGGAGCGGGTGATTGAGTCGCTGATGGGATGTGATGCTGTGAGTCAGTTTGGCTGCTGTGAGAGGAGGAGGACCGTGGTTGAATCCGCTTTGGGCTCTCTCCTCTCTCTTCAAAAAGCTGCGGGCCTCAGACAAAGCTGACAGACGGTGTTCTGAAACACAGACCTGTTTACTCGTACTCGGAGTGGAGGTGGCCGAGGAGGAAGAAGAAGAAGGAACGGGTGACTTGAGGCGCTGCTGGATTGATGCTGGAGTCGGTTTGGCCTGGTGGTGAGGCGTGGAGGAGGAGAACCTTGGTTCGATTCCGTTTGGGCTCTCTCCTCTGTCTTCAGAAAGGTGTGCTGTGTGGGTGACTTTGTCCCTCTTGATCCAAACACAAAAAGGTTCCAGCAAACGCTTGTTTATTTTATTGGGCTCTCTCCTTTGTCTTCAGAAAGGTGTGGTGTGTGGGTGGACACGGTTCAGTGGTATAGTATAGCATTGGGTATAGCGTAGATATATAGTTAGGTATAGGAGGAGGAAGAAGAAGAAGGAGCGGGTGAGTTGAGGCGCTGTTGGATTGATGCTCGAGTCGGTTTGGCCGGGCGGTGAAGTGTGAAGGAGGAGGACCTTGGTTCGATTCCATTTTGGCTCTCTCCTCTGTCTTCAGAAAGGTGTGTTGTGTTGTGTGGGTGGGCACGGTCTTTGCGACTTTGCCCCTCTCGTAATGAAATGTGAACGCGGCTCTCATCGCTGCCCGTCTTAACGCAGGGGTCATTTTTGGGTGGTATAGTATAGCGTTAGGTAGAGTGTAGGTATATAGTTAGGTATAGGAGGAGGAGAAGAAGAAGGAGCGGGTGAGTTGAGGCGCTGATAGATGCTTGAGCCAGTTTGGCTTTGCGGTGAGACAAGAAGGAGGACCTTGGTTCGAATCCGCTTTGGGCTCTCTCCTCTCTCTTCAAAAATTGCGGGCCTGAGACAAAGTTGACAGAAACACAGACCTGTTTACTCGTACTCGGAGTGGAGGTGGCCAGGAGGAGGAAGAAGAAGGAGCGGGTGAGTTGAGTCGCTGATGGGATGATAGATGCTTGAGTCAGTTTGGCATAGCTGTGAGACAAGGAGGAGGACCTTGGTTCGAATCCGCTTTGGGCTCTCTCCTCTCTCTTCAAAAATTGCGGGCCTGAGACAAAGTTGACAGAAACACAGACCTGTTTACTCGTACTCGGAGTGGAGGTGGCCGAGGAGGAGGAAGAAGAAGGAGCGGGTGAGTTGAGGCGCTGTGGATTGATGCTGGAGTCGGTTTGACCTGGTGGTGAGGCGTGGAGGAGAACCTTGGTTCGATTCTCCTTTGGCTCTCTCCTTTGTCTTCAGAAAGGTGTGGTGTGTGGGTGGACACGGTTCAGTGGTATAGTATAGCATTGGGTATAGCGTAGCTATATAGTTAGGTGTAGGAGGAGGAGGAAGAAGAAGGAGCGGGTGACTTGAGGCGCTGCTGGATTGATGCTGGAGTCGGTTTGGCCTGGCGTGGAGGAGGAGGACCTTGGTTCGATTCTCCTTTGGCTCTCTCCTCTCTCTTCAGAAAGGTGTGCTGTGTGGGTGACTTTGTCCCTCTTGATCCAAACACAAAAAGGTTCCAGCAAACACTAATTTATTTTAACGCTAGCGGTCAATTGTGGTATCAGGTAGGATATATAGTTAGGTATAGGAGGAGGAAGAAGAAGGAGCGGGTGACTGAGCGCTGTAGATGCTTGAGTCAGTTTGGCTTAGCGATGAGACAAGGAGGACCTCGGTTCGATTCCGCTTTGGGCTCTCTCCTCTGTGTTGATGTGGTGTGTTGGTGACTTTGTCCCTCTTGATCCAAACACAAAAAGGTTCCAGCAAACGCTTGTTTATTTTAACGCTAGCGTCATTCTGTTTCAGATTTTTGTCCCTCTTGTAATGAAATGTGTAATTGGCTCGCATTGCTGCCCGTCTTAACGCAGGAGTCATTTTCAGTAGTATAGTATAGCATTAGGTATAGTGTAGGTATATAGTTAGGTATAGGAGGAGGAAGAAGAAGGAGCAGGTGAGTTGAGACGCTGATAGATGCCAGAACAGCTACGTTAACCCCTTCACTGCCCGAGCCTGTAAAATTTCCAGGCTTGAAGATGCATGGGAATAGCCTGCAAACAGTACAGTTTTTGGTCCTATAAAAATCTACTTTCAATGCTAGGCAATTTGATCAAAATCCTTTCGCGTGCCAGCACAAGACAAACATGTTCAAGGGTTTCAGATCTGGCACTTTTATTGGTCGTTTTTAAGCGCCATCATGGCGGTGAAGGGGTTAAGGCGGTGAGGGACCTCGCCATTGTTTTTGCCAGAAAGGGAAGTAAGTCAAAGTGTGTTTTTCACGACGGTTTGCTGCGTGCGCTGTTTCCAGGCAGCAAGTCTGACATCGACCACCACCCAGGTCCGGCCATCGCGGCGCTGATGAAGCTGTCGTTTGACGAGGACTACCGCCACGCCATCTGCACCCTGGTACGCTTTTGGCCACCCTAAGCCGCTTTGAATAATGATAATAATAATAATGATGACAGTGGTAACGATTATAATGCTAATAGTGGATAATAGTAATAGAGCCCCCTTTTTCAGGTGAGCCTTTTTCAGGTCCGGCGTACATTTTATAACTGAGCTAAAACGGCTGACAGCTAAACACCCTGGGTACGCTTTGACCCCCCTCCGCTGCTTTTGAATAATGATAATAGTGACAGTGGGGTCTTTGAGCGCCCTTTCTAAGGTTAGCCCTGATATAACCCTTTGTGGTTGACTGGGCTCAAAGCACCAACAAACTAACTAACTAACTAACTAACTAACTAACTAACCCTTTCTAAGGTGAGCGTGAGGCACGTACATTTCAAGATCAAGCTAAAGCAGCTGACATCTAAACACCCAGGGTATACAGTGACCACCCTCCGCTGCTTTGGATAATGATAATGATAATAGTGATAATAATGATCGTAGTAATAATGATACTAGTAATAGTGGGGTCTTAGAGCACCCTTCTTCCTGTGAGGTGTACATTTTAAGATCGAGCTAAAACAGCTGACATCTAAACACCCAGGGTATGCTGTGACCACCCTCCGCAGCTTTGGATAATAATAATAATAGTGATAATAATAATAATAACAGTGATAATAATGGTAGTGGTAATAATGATAATAGTAATAGTGGGGGTCTTAGAGCCCCCTTTTTCAGTGAGGTGTACATCTCAAAATGGAGCTAAAACAGCTGACAACTAAACACCCTGGGTATGCTTTTACTATCCTCCGCTGCTTTGGATAATGATAACAATAATAGTGATGATAATAATAATAACAGTGATAATAATGATAGTGGTAATAATGATAATAATAATAGTGGGGTCTTTGAGCCCCATTTTTCAGGTGAGGCGTACATTTTAAGATCGAGCTGAAACAGCTTGCAACTAAACACCCTGGGTATGCTTTTACTATCCTCCGCTGCTTTGGATAATGATAACGATGATGACAGTGCGGAGCCCTTTCTAAGGTGAGCCTAGGCACGTACATTTCAAAATCAAGCTAAAACAACTGACATCTAAAAATCACCCTGGGTATGCAGTGACCACCCTCCGCAGCTTTGGATAATGATAACAATAATAGTGATGATAATAATAACAACAGTGTAATAATGAAGTGGTAATAATGATAATAGTAATAGTGGGGTCTAGAGCCCTTTTCAGATGAGGGTACATTTCAAAATCAATCTAAAACAGCTGACATCTAAACACCCAGGGTATGCAGTGACCACCCTCCGCAGCTTTGGATAATAATAATAATAGTGATAATAATAATAATAATAACAGTGATAATAATGGTAGTGGTAATAATGATAATAGTAATAGTGGGGTCTTCGAGCACCCTTCTTCCTGCGAGGTGTACTGTGAGGTGTACTGCGAGGTGTACTGTGAGGTGTACTGTGAGGTGTAACGTACATTTCAAAATCAAGCTAAAAAAAGCTGACATCTAAACACCGTGGGTATGCTGTGACCACCCTCCAGCTTTAAAAAAAGAATAAAAAAACAGTGATAATAATGGTAGTGGTAATAATGATAATAGTAATAGTGGGGTCTTAGAGCCCCCTTTTTCAGTGAGGTGTACATCTCAAAATGGAGCTAAAACAGCTGACAACTAAACACCCTGGGTATGCTTTTACTATCCTCCGCTGCTTTGGATAATGATAACAATAATAGTGATGATAATAATAATAACAGTGATAATAATGATAGTGGTAATAATGATAATGTAATAGTGGGGTCTTCGAGCCCCATTTTTCAGGTGAGGTGTACTTTTTAAAAGATCGAGCTGAAAAAAGTTTGAAAATCTAAACCCCCTTGGGTATGCTTTTCCCTATCCTCCGCTGCTTTGGATAATGATAAAAATGATGACAGTGCGGTGCCCTTTCTAAGGTGAGCCTAGGCACGTACATTTCAAAATCAAGCTAAAACAACTGACATCTAAAAATCACCCTGGGTATGCAGTGACCACCCTCCGCAGCTTTGGATAATAATAATAATAATGATAATAATAATATTAATAGTGATAATAATGATTTTGGTAATAATGATAATAGTAATAGTGGGGTCTTAGAGCCCCATTTTTCAGATGAGGTGTACATTTCAAAATCAATCTAAAACAGCTGCATCTAAACACCCAGGGTATGCAGTGACCACCCTCCGCAGCTTTGGATAATAATAATAATAATAGTGATAATAATAATAATAACAGTGATAATAATGATAGTGGTAATAATGATACTAGTAATAGTGATAATAATAATTTAATTATTAATTAATTAGTGATTAATTTTTTAAAATGGGAAAATAATAATTTAAAAGTGGTATGTAATAATCTGTGGTTTAATAATAATAATAAAAGTGATAATAATGATAGTGGTAATAATGATAGTAGTAATAGTGGGGGTCTTAGAGCCCCCTTCTTCCTGCGAGGTGTACTGTGAGGTGTACTATGAGGTGTACTGTGAGGTGTATTTGTGAGGGGGGTCTGTCCCCTTTTTCAAAATGGAGCTAAAACAGCTGACAACTAATACCCCTGGTTTGCTTTTACCACCTCCGCTGCTTTGATAATGATAACAGTGATAAAATATAAGGGATAATAATGATAAAAGGTAATATTTGGGGGTCTTCGAGCCCCGTTTTTCAGATGAGGTGTACATTTCAAAATCGAGCTAAAACACTGACATCTAAACACCCAGGGTATGCAGTGACCACCCTCCGCTGCTTTGAATAATAATAATAATAATAGCGATGATAATAATAATAGTGATAATAATGATAGTGGTAATAATGATACTAGTAATAGTGGGGTCTTCGAGCCCCCTTCTTCCTGTGAGGTGTACTGTGCATTTCAAAATCGAGCTAAAACATGAGTCCTAGGCAAGTACATTTCAAAATCGAGCTAAAACAGCTGACATCTAAGCACCCTGGGTATGTAGTGACCACTCTCCGCTGCTTTGAATAATAATAATGATAGTGATAATAATGATACTAGTAATAGTGGGGTCTTAGAGCCCCGTTTTTCAGATGAGGCGTACATTTCAAAATCGAGCTAAAACAGCTGACATCTAAGCACTCTGGGTATGCAGTGACAACCCTCCGCTGCTTTGAATAACGATAGTATAATAATAAGGATGATGATAATGATAGTGGGGTCTTAGACTTAGAGCGCCCTTTTTTCACATGAGTCCTAGGCATGTACATTTTAAAATGGAGCTAAAACAGCGGACATCTAAACACGTGGGGTATGTAGTGACCACTCTCCGCTGCTTTGAATAAAATAATAATAATAATGATAGTGATAATAATAATAGTTGGGTCTTAGTCTTAGAGCTCCCTTTTTCAGGGTGAGGTGTACATTTTAAAATCGAGCTAAAACAGCTGACAACTAAACACCCTGGGTATGCTTTGACCACCCTCCGCTGCTTTGAATAACGATAATAATAATAATAAAATGATGATGATAATGATAGTGGGGTCTTAGACTTAGAGCGCCTTTTTCACGTGAGCCCTAGGCATGTACATTTTAAAATGGAGCTAAAACAGCGGACATCTAAGAACCCGTGGTATGCAGTGACCACTCTCCGCTGCTTTGAATAATAATAATAATGATGATAGTGATAATAATAATAGTTGGGTCTTAGTCTTAGAGCTCCCTTTTTCACGTGAGGTGTACATTTTAAAATCGAGGTAAAACAGCTGACATCTAAACAGCCTTGGTGTGCTTTGTCCACCCTCCGCTACTTTGAATAACGATAATAATAAGGATGATGATGATAATGATAGTGGGGTCTTAGACTTAGAGCGCCTTTTTCACGTGAGTCCTAGGCACGTACATTTCAAAAACGGAGCTAAAACAGCTGACATCAAAACACGCAGTATTAACAAATTACGTACATAAATTAACGCTGGGTTAATAATAATTGAATAACCCTACTGCGCAAGCGTAATAAACATAGTATGCACACAGCTCACTGTGTTCACGTCGACAGTGTACATTTCACACACACGACACACGCGACACAACACCCGCATCAGACACTACACACACACGCCTACACGACGACACATGCACACTGCTTCTCACACAGCCACCACACACACACACACACACTCACATCCACACACACACTACACACACCCCAATAATAACTAGGATGAGAATGAGTAATGATGAGTGGGAGTCTTGACTTGCGAAGGGAGGAACATGTCCTTTTTCACGTGATCCTAGGCACGTACATTTCAAAAGGAGCTAAAACAGCTGACATCAAAACACGCAGTATTAACAAATTACGTACATAAATTGACCCGCCACCACACACCCCCACCACCACACCAACACCCCACACCACACACACACACACACAACACACACACACAACACGCACACACACACACCACACGCACACCCCACCACCACACACACACACACACACACACAACACACACACACAAACACACACACACACACACCACACACACACACACACACACACACACACACACAACACACACCACACACACACAACACACACGCACACCCACACACACACACATACACACACACACACACACACACCAAAGTAAACTTTGGATTGACACATTTGGCGCAACTCTGGTTTCGTGTTAAGTGATGAATTCACTTGACTGATCAGTGATGTGCGAAGGGAGGTAAATTGCTATGCCTCCCCCCCCCCTCCCCTCTCCCCCCCCCTTCCTCCCCCCTTCTCGATCATTCATTTTGTGCTCCATTTTTGACACAGCTTGAGTGAGTGAGTTTGCTGAGGTTGTTTTTTATGTGGAGTTTTTGGCCAGACCCCCCCCCCCCCACAACCCCCCCCCCCCACCCCACTCCCCTTCTTCCTGTTGGTATCAGCATACCTGTGTTGTTGACTCCGTCGTTGCCGCTGTTGTTGCAGGCCATGGCGGAGCTGCTGGAGGTGCCCCCTTCCCCCCCGCCCCCTCACCCTGTTATCAGCATGCCTCCTGCACCCCACCCCCACCCCCCCACCCTCTCCCCTTGTTATCAACATGATGAGATGTTGACCTCGCTGTTGTCGATGTTGTTGCAGGCGGGCTGCAGGAGATGGCGGAGCTGTTGGAGGTGGACCCCTCCGCTACCCCCCCCCCTCCCAACCCCCTTCCCCCTTCCCACCAACGCCCCCCCCCCCCGCCCCTTCACCCTGTTATCAGCATGCCTGTAATGAATGACAGCAGCAGTTTGGTGACCTCGTCGTTTGTTGCTGTTGTCGTCGTTGCAGGCGGGCTGCAGGCCATGGCGGAGCTGTTGGAGGTGACCCCCCCCCCCCCCCCCCCACTTCCCCCACCCCATCCTGTTGCCACAATATCAGCATGCCTCCTTCCCCCCACTTATTATCAGCGTGATGAGTTGTTGACCTTGTCGTTGTCGTCGTTGCAGCGGGCTGCAGGCGGCGGTTGGAGTCCCCCCTTCCCCCACCCCATCCGTTGCCATATCAGCATGCCTCCTTCCCCCCACTTATTATCAGCGTGATGAGTTGTTGACCTTGTCGTTGTCGTCGTTGCAGGCGGGCTGCAGGCCATGGCGGAGCTGCTGGAGGTGGCACCCCCCCCCCCCCCCCCCCCCCACCACCACACACATACACCCCTCCCTCCCTGTTATCAGCATGCCTCCCTCACGTCCTTGTTATCAGCATGAGAAGTTGTTGACCTCGTCGTTTGTCGCTGTTGTCGTCGTTGCAGGCCATGGCGAGCTGCGGATGTCGACCCCCCCCCCCCCACCTCCCCCCCCACCACCACACACACATACACTCCCTCCCTCCCTCCTGTTATCAGCATGCCCCCCCCCCCCCCCCTTTGTTTGTTATCAACATGATGTTGACCACGTCGTTGTCGCTGTCGTTGCAGGCGGGCTGCAGGCGATGGCGGAGCTGCTGGAGGTGGACCACGCGCTGCACGGCAACACGGCGGAGAGCTACAGCGTCACCGTGCGGCGCTACGCCTGCATGGCGCTGACCAACCTCACCTTCGGCGACGGCAAGAACAAGGCCCTGCTGTGCTCCATGCGGCCGGCCATGGAGGCCCTGGTGGCCCAGCTGCGCTCCCCGAACGAGGACCTGTGCCAGGGCGCCGCCAGCGTGCTGCGGAACCTCTCCTGGCGCGCCGACCTGGCCAGCAAGAAGACCCTGCGGGAGGTGGGCGCCGTCACGACCCTCATGGAGGCGGCGATGGGCGTCAAGAAGGAGACGACCCTCAAGAGCATCCTCAGCGCCCTCTGGAACCTCTCCTCGCACTGCTCGGAGAACAAGGCGGAGATCTGCGCCGTGCGCGGCGCCCTGGAGTTCCTCGTGACCCTGCTGACCTTCAAGAGCAGCGGCAAGACGACGGCCATCGTGGAGAACGGCGGCGGCATCCTGCGCAACGTCTCCAGCCAGGTGGCCGTCCGCGAGGAGTACCGGCGCGTGCTGCGCCGCAAGGGCTGCCTGCAGCTGCTGCTGGCGCAGCTGCGCTCCACCAGCCTGACCATCGTCAGCAACGCCTGCGGCACGCTCTGGAACC
>JABMCL010000969.1:52500-67500 GCA_018857735.1 Alviniconcha marisindica | reverse complement strand
TCCGACACAGGGTCACCTGATAAAGCTAGAAGTGGGTGTGACTTGGGGGGGGGGGGGGGGGGGGGGTATTCGCAGCCTGCTACCTTCAAGGCTGGCCAGGTCGGCAACAAGGTGGAGACTGGGACCTGGGGCCACATGATAAAGCTGAAGTGTGTGTGTGTGTGTGTGTGCATGAAATAGAGAGGGAGGGAGGGAGAGAGAGAGGGTCGAAGTCGAATTTGAAAACTTTATTTCACAAGGGTTGTAGTTTAGGTTCAGTCAAAAACCTGTCCAACAGAGAGAGAGAGAGAGAGTGTGTGTGTGTGTGTGTGTGTGTGTGTGTGTTCGTGAAAGAGAGAGAGTGTGTGTGTGTTCATGATAGAAAGAAGAGAGTGTGTGTGTGTTCTTGATAGAGAGAGAGAGTGTGTGTGTGTGTGTGTGTTCATGAAAAGAGAGTGTGTGTGTGTGTGTGTTCATGAAAAGAGAGAGAGAGTGTATGTGTGTGTGTTCATGAAAGAGAGAGAGAGAGAGAGAGAGAGAGTGTGTGTGTGTGTGTGAGAGAGTGAGAGTGTGTATGTGTTCATGAAAGAGGGGGAGGGGGAGAGAGAGAGAGAGTGTGTGTGTGTGTGTGTGTGTGTGTTCATGAGAGAGAGAGAGAGAGAGAGAGAGAGAGAGAGAGAGAGAGAGAGAGAGAGAGAGAGAATGAAGTGTGTGTATGTGTGTTCATGAAAGAGAGAGAGAGTGTGTGTGTGTGTGTGTGTGTGTGTGTGTGTGTGTGTGTGTGTGTGTGCGGAATGAAGCGGACATTGCCCAAGTCTCACCTCTCTGTCCCCCCCCCAAAACCCACAGGTGGACTGGCAGAGGGGCGCAGAGAACGTGCAGGTGGACGACAGAACCGCCAAGCTCCTCGACATCTTCCGCAGCGCCGTCCCCCGCCACCACCCGGCCGCCGCCGACGACGACAACCACCACAACAACGGCAACAACGACAACGACGCCGCCCTCTCCCTCTCCGGCAAGTCGGAGGTGCCGGTGGTGTACGCTGACGAGGGCACCCCGCCCGTCTTCTCGGAGACTTCCAGCCTCAGCGCCCTCACTGTGGACGGTGTGGTGGGGGCAGGCGTGGGCGGGGTGAACGCTGCCGTGACGACGACGACGACCACGACGACCGCCACCAACAACAACAACAGCAACAGCAACAACAACACCGCCGGCGCGGCCTACCCACAGCGCAAGCAGGACCCCGTCGTCCGCGGCGACGCTGAAGGAACGACGAGAGCGGAGGATTCAGAGTCGGCGGACGTGACGCTCTGCTCCGACCCTCAGGACAGCACCCTGCTGCTGCTGCAGCCGTCGCCGAAGAAGAAGGAGGAGGAGGAGGAAGAGAAGGGCTCGTCGTCCATGTCGGAGGTTTCGGAGGGCGAGGAGGACATCCTGGCCCAGTGCATCAGCGCCGCCATGCCGCCGCCCGTCAGCTCCTCGCGGAAGATCCGCAAGAGCTCCTCCGACAACGCCATCAAGAAGAGGTCCGGCATCCCCAAGCCCGGACCCACCAGCACCAGCCACACCACCACCACCACCACCTCCACCGGAGCCCCTGCTACCGCTACTCCCGCGGGCAGCAGCAGCAGGTCCCGCCTACCCACCAAGGTGATGGGAGCTCCCCAGATGGCCTCCACCCCGACCTCCAAGTCGTCCAGACCCCCTCCCACGCCCGCCGCGGCCGGCAAGGCTGGAAAGAAGCCGGCCAGGTTCGAATCCGGGGGCAAGAAGGCTTCGGCCCCGGGTTCCCCTGGTGCGGCCCGGCGGGGGAGTAGTAGTGGTGGTGGTGGTGGTGGTGGTGGTGGGAAGCCTCCACGACCGGCTCAGAGTTCCAGAGCCCACCAGGGACAGGCGACGCATCGCCAACAGTCTGCCCCTCCTCGCAGCCAGAGCCACAGCCACAGCCACAGCCAGAGCCACGCCGACGACGACTGCGCCGCCGACACGCTGAGAACCTTCGCCACGGAAGGCACGCCCCTCAACTTCTCCGCCGCCACCTCCCTCAGCGACCTCAGCTGCGCGACGGACGCCCCACCCCAGCCACCGCCGCAGGGGAAGGCAGCGCAGTTCTCCTCCTCGACCCCACCACCACCACCACCACCGCCGCAGCAGCAGCTGCTGTCGTCGGCGTCCTCGGTGATGTCGTCCGGCAGCAACAGGTCTCCGGAGGAGTGCAAGAGCGACAGCAGCTCGCTGTGTGAGGAGAGCGAGCAGCGGCTCCTGAACGACATGATCCAGTCCGCCATGCCCAAGTCCCGCGCCGCGCGTCGGCTGGACATGGAACGCAACCACAACCACAACCACAACACCAGCAGCAGCGGCAACAACCACAACCACAACCACAACCACACCACCACCAGCAGCAGCAACGCCACCGCCGCTGCGAGGCCGCTAGGGGCCGCTGCGGGCAGAAAGGACGACGCGAGGAAGTCGTCACAGCAGCTGCAGCAGAATTACCCCCACCACCAGCACCCCCAGCAGCAGCATCACCACCAGCTTCCCGCCGCTACCACGGCAGCAGCAGCATCCCCCTCCTCGTCCAGACCGGGCGTTCAGATGGAGGTGCCGTTCGGCAACTACGCCGCCGACGTGACCCAGACGTACGCCACCGAGGGAACTCCCAACAACTTTTCGGCGGCCACTTCGCTCAGCGACCTCACCATCGACTCCGTCGACGACGTGGACGGCGCCAGAGCGGGCCGCGTTTCGAGCGGGAGAAGCCCCGTCAAAGCCCCTGGCTCTCATCAGCAGCAGCAGCAGCTGCTGCATCATCAGCATCATCATCATCATCATCATCATCAGGAGCAGCAGCAGCAGCAGCAGCTGCTAGCAGGGTACGTGGCGTCGGCCCCGGAGGAAGGCATCTTCTCCACGGAGGGGCCGGACTCGCCCCGCGTGTACGGCGTGGAGGGCACGCCCATCACCTTCTCCCGCAACGACTCGCTCAGCTCCCTGGACATGCTGGACGACAGGAGCGAGGCCCAGGGCCCCGCAGCCCCCCACGTCCCCGGCCCCCCGGCCCCCAACGCCCCCGTCCCCAACGCCCCCCCCAGCTACTACCCCAACGCCTCCGAGCGCCACGTCATCGGCCAGTCCAGCGAAGAGGGCAGCGTCAAATCCGAGAAGCAGCGAAGTGGGACGTCGGCGATGACGATGACGGCGACGGCGACTACAACAACGACAGCAGCGGCGACTACGACTACGACGGCCGCGGCAGGGGCAGGGGCAGGGGCAGGGGCGGGGAGGCAGCAGCGGTCGTCGGGCAACAGCAAGGACGAGACGAAGCGGTTCGAGGTGGAGGGAACCCCGGTCTCCTTCTCCCGCAACTCCTCGCTCAGCTCTTTAGCCAGCGGCGGTCGCGCGCGGGAACCCCAGCCCGAGGAGGAGCCCCGCATCTCGCGCAGCAGCTCCACGGGCTCCCTCAGCGCCGAGTCGGCGGCCGGCTTCGACCCCACCCCGTCCGAACAGGCGCTGCTGGACCAGTGCATCAGCGCCGCCATGCCCAAGCGGCGGACCTCGCGGGCGGCGGACGAGCGTTCCCGCCCGCACTGCCGCGGGTCAAAAAACGAGGCGGGCCACGCCCCCCACCTCCACCTCCTGCAGCGCGGGGCCGGGGGCCAGGGGGAGGGGGGCGCGGGGGCGGGGGGGTCGCTGAAAAGCTCGGCGCCGGAGATCCGAGGAGAGTCTAGCGGCGGAAGGGGCGGGGTCGGAGAGGCCGCGTCCGTCACCCTCTCGACGCGCGGCGGGCCGCACGCGCGGCGGGAGAAGCTGATGACGCGCAGCTGCTCGGACGCGCTGGACATACAGTCGGACGACGGCGACGGCGGCGGCGGCGGCGGGGGGGGCAGGCAGTCCCGCTTCTGCAGCTGGGGCCGGAAGGAGAAGAGGGCGATGAAGGCGAAGGCGACGGCGTCTTTGTCGTCGGACGAAGAGCGGGAGGCGGGGGAAGGGGTGAAAGCCCGCGGCGGCGGCGGCGGCAGCGGCGAGAAGAGGTGCGCGCGCTCGCACTCGCAGGACAACTTCCTGAAGACGCAGAAGGAGATCTGCAACCGCATCACGCAGTCCTCGGGCGACAGCGGCAGCAACAGCAACAGCAGCACCGCCACCAGCAGCGGCAGCAACTCCACCTCCCGCTACTACGCCCAGTCGTGCACCACCTCCGTCATCCACGTCGAGCCCCTCGCCACCTCCTCCCATTCCTCTTCCTCCCATTCAGCCACTACCCCTACCACCACCACCACCACCACCGCCATCACCACCACCGCCCCTACCACCACGACCGACAACCGCCTGCTGGACCACGCCGCCAACGACAACGACGACGGCGACGACGGCGACGACCCAACCCGACGCGGCAACAGCAGCAGCGGCAGCGGCAGCGGAAGGGTGGAGAGAGAGGCAGCACCTCCTCGGGACCAGTCTCTCGCCGCCAGCTTCACCGATTCCAGCAGCTCCGGGGAGAAGGCGGACAGCGAGAAGTCCGTCTTCGACGACCACGACCACAGCCAGACTCACCTCCCCCAGCCCCTACCCCTGCCCGTCCCCCAAGCCCCTAACCCGTTGGCAGACGAAGAAGGAGGAGAAGAAGGAGAAGAAGAAGAAGAGAAAGAAGCTCTGAGGGGCTGCAAGCAGAAAGAGGAGGAGGAGGAGGAAGGAGAAGAGGGCGATGGTGGCGCTGGCGGGGACAGCGTGGACAGCGACCACAACCAGACCGTTCTGGAAGCGAGGAGGATGGGACGCCGCGGGGACTCGAAGAGCAGCAGGAGGAGGAGGAGGAGGAAGGGCCCGTGCGACGACGACGACTACAATGATGATGATGATGATGTTGAGGAGGAGGAGGAGGACCACGGCGTCCGGTCCTTGCACGATGACGACGACGACGACGACGACGATGATGACCCTTCCGTCGTCGCCGTCGTCCACTACGAGCGAGAGTTTGAGGAGAGGCTGTGCTTCGGGAGCGGGCACACGTCGTTCGAACTGGAGGAGGAGGGAGATGGGGGCAGAGGAGGAGGAGGAGGAGGAGGAGGAAGAGGAAGCGGTCACGCCTCTTTTGAGCAGGAGGAGATAACTCCGGAGGATGAGCTGCTGCTGCAGGTGACTTGTTGCTCTCTCTCTCTCTCTGTTTGTTACTTTGTATGTCTCTGTTTCTCTGTCTGTCTCTGTCTCTCTTTCTGCACATGTCTGTCTGTCTCTATGTCTGTCTGTCTCCGTCTCTCTCTCTCTCTCTGTGCACATCTGTCTGTCTGTGTGTGTCTCTCTCTCTCGCTGCACATCTGTGCCTGTGTCTCTGTCTGTCTGTCTGTCTGTCTGTCTGTCTGTCTGTCTGTCTGTCTGTCTGTCTGTCTGTCTGTCTCTCTCTCTCTCTCTCTCGGACAACTGTGAACAAACCCCCCTTCAAACCTTTCCCCACTTGACTCCGTGTGTGTGTGTGTGTGTGTGTGTGTGCACACAGGAGAACGCCAGCCTCATCGTGTCGGAAATCGTCACCAAGCGAGATGTGTTTGTGTGAGTGTGTGTGACAATGTGTGTGTGTGTGTGCACACAGGAGAACGCCAGCCTCATCGTGTCGGAAATCGTCACCAAGCGAGATGTGTTTGTGTGAGTGTGTGTGACAATTGTGTGTGTGTGTGTGCACACAGGAGAACGCCAGCCTCATCGTGTCGGAAATCGTCACCAAGCGAGATGTGTTTGTGTGAGTGTGTGTGACAATGTGTGTGTGTGTGTGCACACAGGAGAACGCCAGCCTCATCGTGTCGGAAATCGTCACCAAGCGAGATGTGTTTGTGTGAGAGTGTGTGACAATGTGTGTGTGTGTGTGTGCACACAGGAGAACGCCAGCCTCATCGTGTCGGAAATCGTCACCAAGCGAGACATGACGGGCAGCGCCCTGGACGAGGACCTGTTCATCGAGAACGAGACCATCTCCCTCGTCTCCAACGACTACACCTCCGACACGGCCTCCGAGGTGTCCGTGTCCTGGTCCACCAACTCGGAGAAGACCAGCGAGAGGTCCTGCTCACAGGCATCTCAGGCTGAAACTGTCGGGTCCGGCAGCGCCAAGGTATGGGGTTTTGTTGCGTGTTGGCGGTGGTGTTGGTGTTGTTGGTGTGGTTGGTGTAGGGCGTTTGTTTGCAGAACGTTGTCGCACGCTCATTCATACTGCCTTGTAGAGAGAAAAAATGTATTAAAAAACAACAACAGAAAAATAAAATAAAAATAATAATAATAGGTAAATAAAATAATAATAGGTAAATAAAATAATTTTAAAAAAACCGCTCATTCATACTGCTTTCTAGAATGAAAAAAAAAATATAGAAAAAAACTACGACAGAAAAATAAATAATAATAAGAAATAATATTATTTTTTTAATTATTTTTTAAATCGGGTATACGGATACTGAATCATCCATGACAGTTTGACATGTTTAGGACATCTACATATGATCTACGAATACAGTACAATCATTCCTTATATCATTTTCTGTGTGTGTGTGTGTGTGTGTGTGTGTGTTGGTTATTGTGTCACTGTGTGGGTGGGTGAGTGGGTGGGTCGTGGTTGTTATTGTATCCTTGTGTGGGTGGGTGGGTGGTGGTCGTCGTTGTTGATCGCTTTTACATAGCGCCATTCTTCGCTGTCCAGCAGACTCATTGCGCTCTTGTCGTATATGACTGACTAGCTTTTTTTAACAGTGCGCTTTGAATATCCACCCGAGTGGCGTAGTTACAGCGCTGTTTGGTAATTGGTTGTTACATGGCTGGTGCCACTCGAAACTGCTGCCATCTTGTTGTTGTTGTTGAGAGTATGAATCATTTACTAACTGGATCATTTACTGGATCATTTACTAACTGTTTGAGTGGACGAGCGAGGACTGACCATCATTACAGTATCAATCTCGCTCTCTCTTTCACCGTCACGCATCTTTTATATGATTTTGTTTTCCTTTTCACATGTACATGCTGCACTCTCCCTCTTCCCTTTGGTTTCATTACGTATTAATTAATTACTATTAATCAGGTGGTGCACCAACAGCAGCAGCAGCATTTATTTATTTATTTATTTATTTATAGTTATTATTCAGGTGGTGAAGCCTGGAAGCAGCAACAGCAGCAATTATTTATTTATTTAGTAATGTATTTTTTATTATTATTATTATTATTATTATTATTATTATTATTATTCAGGTGGTGAAGCCTGGAAGCAGCAACAGCAGCAGTTATTTATTTATTTAGTAATGTATTTATTATTATTATTATTATTCAGGTGGTGAAGCTGGAAGCAGCAACAGCAGCAATTATTTATTATTTAGTATGTATTTATTATTTTATATTATTATTATTATTATTCAGGTGGTGAAACCTGGAAGCAGCAACAGCAGCAATTATTTATTTATTTAGTAATGTATTTATTATTATTATTATTATTATTATTATTATTATTCAGGTGGTGAAACCTGGGAGCAGCAACAACAGCAATTATTTATTTATTTAGTAATGTATTTATTAATTAATTAATTTATTTATTTATTATTCAGGTGGTGAAGCCTGGAAGCAGCAACAACAAAAATTATTTATTTATTTAGTAATGTATTTATTTATTTATTTATTTATTATTCAGGTGGTGAAGCTTGGAAGCAGCAACAACAAAAATTATTTATTTATTTAGTAATTTATTTATTTATTTATTTATTTATTTATTTATTTATTATTCAGGTGGTGAAGCCAGGAAGCAGCAACAGCAGCAATTATTTATTTATTTAGTAATGTATTTATTGTTATTTATTTATTATTCAGGTGGTGAAGCCAGGAAGCAGCAACAGCAGCAATTATTTATTTATTTAGTAATGTATTTATTTAGTAATGTTATTTAGTAATGTATTTTATTTATTATTCAGGTGGTGAAGCCTGGAAGCAGCAACAACAGCAATTATTTATTTATTTAGTAATGTATTTCTTCTTCTTCTTATTATTATTGTTATTATTATTCTTCAGGTGGTGAAGCCTGGAAGCAGCAACAACAGCAACAGCAGCAGGAGCAGCAAGCTTCCTGGGCGGAGAAGCAAGGCGGGGTTGGGTGGAGGTGACGGGGGGGAGGAGGAGGGGGAGGGGGGCAGCGGGAAGGTCGTCAGGGGCCGACGGAAGCCCCTGTACAGCAAGCCCTCGCCCGCCTCCCTCAAAGCCGTCGCCAGCAGGACCGACGCCAGCAAGGCCCGCCCCGGCAGCGGCGGCAGCAACCACAGCAGCAGCAACAACAGCTCCAACAACAACAACAACAACAACTCCAGACCTGCCAGCGGAGCCGGGACCGCCGGGCGCTCCGGGCCAGGCGGCGGGAGAGGGGCAGCGCCAGCTTCCCTTCAGGCGAAGAAGAACTCGCCCCGCACCCAGCAACAACAACAACAACAACACCACCACCAGCAGCAGCAGCAGAACGGCCCGGGGAAGTCCGGGCACCCCCCAGGCCCCGCCAAAGCGTCCCCGCCTCAGGGAGCCCAGCGGACCGGAACGGGTCCTGGTGGCAACCCCGGCAAGGGCCCCAGCCCCAAGAACAACCTGGCCAAGGCGCAGCCCCGACCGGGTTCCGGATCAGGCATCCCGAGGTCACCCGCCAGAGGAGGTGGAGGAGGAGGAGGTGGTGGAGGTGGTACCGGTACCGGTACCCCCCCTTCCAGACTACCCTCAGCCATCCACCGAGGAGGCAAGGACGCGGCCGAGCGGCCCAGACCGCCTAGCAAGCAGGCCACCTTCGTGAAGGACACGCCCGAGGTGATGAAGAACGCCAAGCCCACCGCCAACGCCAACGCCAACGCCAGCAGCGTACGCCTCCGAGCTCGCAGCGCCAGCCGCGGGCGAGGCGGAGGAGGGGGTCAGGCGGAGAAGCGGAATTCGGGCAGCTTCGTCGGGCACGTGCAGCGCAACTCCACGGGCAGCCCCCCCGAGGCGTGGACGAAGGCGCTGGACTCCTTCAACTTCATCGTCGACAAGAAGAGCGGCAGCGGTCTCGGGGTGGGAGGCGGAGGCCACGCTGGTTCCAACAAGCAGAGCGGCTTTCAGCGCGGGGCGAAGGACGGTCCTAACAAACGCTCGACCTCCTCCTCCTCCGCTGCCCCCTCGAGCGGGAAGCAACAGCAGCAGCAGCAGCAGCAGCAGCAGCAGCAGCAGCACCCACCAGCAGCGTCCTTCCAACATCGCCAGAGCCCAGCATCACGCCGGGTCGTCGCCGAAAGGAGCAGGAGCAGGTGGGAAGAGCCAGGCTCCGACAGGAGGAGCAGCAGCAGCAGCGTCGACCGGCTCCAAGGCCGCGTCGTCGTCCGCCACCGCCACTTCCACCACCCCTAGGAGCAACCTGCCCGCCAAGACCAACCTCAACAAGTCCGGCAGCGCCTCGAGCCTGCGCAAGACCGGAAGTGGATCGAGCCTGACGAAGACGAGCAGCGGCGGCTCGCTCAACAAGGGAACAGCCCCCGCGGGGCCGGCCAGGAAACCCCCCGGGGGGGCGTCCCCCCCGGGGGCCAAGGGAGACGCCATCCGGAAGTCGGAGAGCAGCGCCAGCCTCCGGAGAAGCAGCGAGGGCTCCCGCCCCTCCACCCCTAGCGGCCGCGGCCGGGCCCACCCGGCCCAGGCCCAGGCCCAGGGCCAGGGCCAGGGCCCAGCCGGTAGGAACACGGCCGCGGAGAGAGGTGGTGGGGCGGGTAGCGGCCGGAAGCAGGTGCCGAGCAAGATCGCCAGCTTGTGGCGGAGGGAGGAAGGCGTGGAGAGGTCCAGGTCCATGGAGGACCACACCTCCACCTCCACCTCTACTACCACCACCAGCAGCAACAACAACAACAACAACCACCACCACAACACCACCACCGCCGCCGCCGCCTCCTCCTCCTCCTCCTTCTCCTCCTGCCCGTCCCCTTCCTCGCCGTTGTCGTCGTCGACCTTCAGACCCGCCACCACCAAGTCCAGCAGCCTGCCGGCTGCCGCCCGACACGCGCCCCTCATCTCTTCCGGGGGAGGCACCTTCGTCAAGAAGAGCTCCTCCGTCAACTCCCACTCCTCGTCCGGGGAAGGCGGGTACGGGTACGGGTACGGGTACGGGTACGGGGGGGGCGCGGCGGCGACAGCGGCAGCGGCAGCGAGACGATGGTGGTGATGGTGGTCCCGCGCTCGTCCACCTACGACAAGTTCCCCACCTCCTCCACTGCTAACACCACCTCCACCACCACCACCACCACCACCACCACCAACAACAACAACACCAGCACCAGCACCACCACTACCAACAACAACAGCAACAGTAACCACCGCAAGCAGCAGCAGCAGCAGCAGCAGCAGCAGCGGGCGTGGCACAGCAGCTCCGAAGAGCAGCAGGCCTACGACGACGACTACGACTACAACGACGACGACGCCGCCGCCGCCGCCGCCGCGCTGGCTTCCGCTTCGGGAGACGGCATGCTGGAGCTCTGCGACCCGTCCTTCTCTTCGGAGGAATACCCAGAAAGCGGCTTCGGAGGAGGAAGAGGAGGAGGAGGCGTCAACCTGGACGAAGCCTACATCCAGGACGATCACGAGGAGGCCAACGACAGCGGCGACGACAGACCCCATCATGCTCAGTCCGGCATGGCGTGCTCCGTGGACTCCCTGGAAGAGCACGAAGCCAAGACAGCGGCGGCCGTGGTGGTGGAAGTGGTAAGCCGAGGCGAAGAGGAGGCGGAGCAGGAGGAAGAACAGGAGGAGGAGGAGAAGGAGAACAACAACGACCACCTCTCCGTCACCACCAACACCATCGACAGCAGCACCTGGCGGCGGAAGCAGCGGCCGAGCAAGGGAGGGGACGTCACCCTGCAGCTGCCCAACGCCGACGAGACGTGCCGCTCCATGTGCTCCTTCCTGACGGCCAACGACAGCCAGAACGAGTCCTTCGCCCGCCCCGCCGACGTCAGCGCCTGGCAGAGGTGCGGCGACGACAGCGCCATCATCGAGATCAGCTTCCCTGCCGCCGGTGGAGGGGGTGCCCCCGACTCCTCCTCCTACTCCTCCGTCGCGGCCGACGCCTCGGTGAACAAGAAGGGGAAGAACAAGAAGTCGGTGGCGAAGAGCATCCGGTCCACCTTCGCCGGCTTCAAGCTCTTCGGCTCCAAGCATCACCACGGCGGCAAGGCGGGGAAAGCCAGCAGCGGCGGAAGCAACAACGGCAGCAGCAGTGGTAGCAGCAAGAAGTCCCCGACGACGGAGCCCGAGCCCAAAGCCCAGACGGCGTCGACCGGAACCTCCACCAGCGCCGCTGCCAACGCCGCTTCCTCCGCCGCCGCCGCCGCCTCCTCCGCCCCTGCTGGCAAGACCATCACGGTTCCGACGTCCAAGCCCAGCCCCGGCGCCATCGTGGCTCCAGTGGCCCCTTTCAACTACAGCCCCCCGTCCTCCGTCTCCCAGACCACCAGCGCCGACAGCACCACGACCACCAACACCACCAACAACGCCAAGGACCACGCGACGACCGCTGACATCCTCATCATCAACAGCAGCGGCGGAGGCGGGGTCGGGGTCGGGGGCGACAGCAACAGCTCCCAGAAGAAAGGCCCAGCGATGACGACGTCGACGATGACGAAGCACCTGACGAAGACGGAGATGCTGCTGGCCAGACGGCGGCAGTCGTACCTGAACAGCACGAAACAGGAGGATGGGGTGGGGGTAGGGATGGGAGGAGAGGAGGAAGGGAGCAACAAAAGGGGGTGCATGGTCACCACCGTGTGATGGGAAAGGAGGCGAGTGGAATGTTTCCTGGGAAAGGAGGCGAGTGGTGGTTTCCCGGGAAAGGCAGATGGAAGTTTCCTGGGAACGGAGGCAAGTGGAGGTTTCCCGGGAAAGGCAGATGGAATTTTCCTGGGAAAGGAGGCTAGTGGAAGGTTTCCTGGGAAAAAAGGCGATTGGAAAGGGTTTCGGATTTTCCCGGGAAAGGAGGTGAGTGGAAGGTTTCCGGGGAAAAAGAGCGAGGGGGGAGTTTCGTTTTCCCGGGAAAGGAGGCGAGTGGAAGGTTTCCTGGGAAAGGCAGATGGGAGTTTCCTGGGAAAGGAGGCTAGTGGAATGTTTCCTGGGAAAAGAGGCGATTGGAAGGTTTCGTGGGAAAGGAGGCGACTGGAAGGTTTCCTGGGAAAGGAGGCGACTGGAAGGTTTCCTGGAAAAGGCAGATGGAGGTTTCCTGTGAAAGGAGGCTAGTAGAAGGTTTGCCAGGGCGTAAGGTTGCAAGTTTGCCAGGGCAGCGCCGTCGTCGTCGGCGTTTCTCGGATTGGCTCATGGTTGTCTTGTGTGTGTCTCTACGTGCACGTGCATCAGGTGTCAACCAAAACAAAACAGCAACAACAACAACAACAAAAAAAAAGACAACTACGTAAAACAAATATGAACGAAAACCACGACAACAAAATCGAGCCACCTACCTGCCTCTTACCGGAAACAAAACCTGACGGGACCCGGCTGTAGTAGTGTCTAAAAATAGTTGCCGGTCGGAATCCAGGAGCCTTGAAGGACTTCCCGTGTACCGCTGCCGGACAGAACGTGCCGCTCGACTCAGACTTGTGTTGCAGACTTGCTTACTAGTTTACTGCTGGCTTACTCACTCCCTGGATGCCAGGTGCTTGGCAGTAAGCCTCCTGACTTGTTCATGGACCTGGAAATGACGAGGCTTCCCCTTGCGATGGGGTACTGTGGACGCAGAAATCGAAGTCTCCTATGTTGAGGCCGGACGCGGAAGTTAGTTACCCTACCCCCAGTGTGGAGACTGAATAATGTACAGAATCGGACTGTCCTTCTATGTTGAGACTGAAACAGAAATTTGGCCCCCTCTTGTGAAACACACGCAGCCCTCAAATCCTCTCAAATTCCTCAAATCAAGGGTGCATTTCAAAAAAAAAAAAAAAAATGCTCCCTCGCTTTTATAGTCAGTTTCTAAACTTGGTGTCGTTAGTGACGGAAGGAATGGGACTAGATTCTAAATGAAAAATGAAACCAAATCTTTGTGGGTTTTGGTGTGTGTTTTTTTCGTTACCCCTTCTAGTTTCTGCCTGTTGCCAAAAGGCCAGCAATTAAAAAAAAAAAAAAAAAAAGGCTTGTTCCTTTAATGCCACACTTTTAACAGAATCCTCAATTCAGAATTTTTACATTGATCCCTTTCGGAGAAAGGCTGTCCCTTTTGGGGGACAAAGGTTTGAGAGGGCTAGTTCCTTTAAATGTCACATTTTAAAACAAAATCCTCAAGCTGGAGTTTTTATTTTGATCCCTGTTGAAGAAATGTTGGCCTTTTTGGGGGTGGAAAGGCTTGAGAAGGCTAGTTCCTTTAAATGTCACATCCTGAAACAAAATGTTGCTTCAGGTTTGAGAAGGCTAGTTCCTTTAAATGTCACATCTTAAATCAAAATCCTCAAGTCAGAGTTTTTACTTTGATCCCTGTTGAAGAAAGGTCAGTCGTTTTTTGTCTTTTTTTTCGTTTTTTTTTTCGTTTTTGGTGTGCGTTGACAAAAGAAAGTTTAAATGACAGCAAGGGACTAGGACTAAGCCAAGGGCAGTGTGTGTGACATGCGAGGGGCAGTCTGTGAGTATGAGACACGAGAGAGGCAGTCTGTCTTGAACATGTCAGGGGATTAGAGCTGAGAGTGACATGTCAGTGACTAAAGCTGAGAGTGACATGTCAGTGACTAAAGCTGAGAGTGACATGTCAGCGACTAAAGCTGAGAGTGACATGTCAGTGACTAAAGCTGAGAGTGGCATGTCAGTGACTAAAGCCGACAGCTGTGCTGGATGACACTTGAGAGTCACCGGCAATAATGATGTTGGCACTGACAATAGAAAGGTACAAAAACGCTGATGTGTTCATTTTTTTTTTTTTTTTTTTTTTTTTCAGACGTGTGCTTACACAAACTGAACATAGAGGGTCTGAATGGCCAACGTTTTTTTTTTTTTTTCTTCTTTTTTTTCTTTTCTTTTTTCTCCTCGTTTTTTTTTTTTTTTTTTTAAACACGTGGAGGTGAAATGTTCGTGTGATGATACGCTGGGCAGTGCAGTCTGTGCTAAACTTTGAAGAGCATACGAATAATGCAACGTTCAAGAATTGGACTTCTGTTTGCTTTTTGTTTGTTTGTTTTTGTAAATCTCTTTGTCAGGGAAACTGTTCATTTAACAAATTGGGGGTGGGGGCGGGGGGGGGGGGGGGGGGGGGGGGGGGACCCCTAGGTCGATTGTTAATGTTGTTATATTTGAAAAGGGAACCTGCATGGATGAAGCGGAAAAACAAGTGATTACAGTTAGAGCCAAGGACAGCAGGTGGTGTTGTCAGCGGAGATGTCTGTGCACCAGGAAACATGGGCTTTGAATGCTGCAGTCACAGGCGCATGAAAATTGAAATGTCTCTGCACTGGGGAACATGGGCTTTGAATGCTGCAGTCACAGGCGCATGAAAATTGAAATGTCTGTGCACTGGGGAACATTGGCTTTGAATGCTGCAGTCACAGGCGCATGAAAATTGAAATGTCTGTGCACTAGGGGGAACATTGGCTTTTGAATGCTGCAGTCACAGGCACATGAAAATTGAAATGTCTGTGCACTAGGGGGAACATTGGCTTTGAATGCTGCAGTCACAGGCACTTGAAAATTGAAATGTCTGTGCACTAGGGAACATTGGCTTTGAATGCTGCAGTCACAGGCACTTGAAAATTGAAATGTCTGTGCACTAGGGAACATTGGCTTCGAATGCTGCAGTCACAGGCACATGTAAATTGAAATGTCTGTGATTGCTAGAATCAGAAATGTACTGCTTGAATTTTTGTTTTGTTTTTGTTTTTGTTTTTAAATGAATGTTTTTAACGTGCGGTTGTTTTTGTAATCCATTTTCGTTTGGGTCCAGCTAAGTTTAGACAAGCTGAGCAAAATGACGGCAATGAGACAGTGATCAAGGGATTGACCAGAAAACAAATAGCAAAAACAACAAAAAACAACAAC
>JABMCL010000969.1:42500-47500 GCA_018857735.1 Alviniconcha marisindica | reverse complement strand
AAAAGAGGTGTGGTCTTTTGGGGGGCAAGGGGTTTATCTGGACAGGATAGGGGTGGTCTTATAGGAGTGGCTTGGGGCAAGGGGTTCATCATCCTGGACAGGGAATGTATATGAAGAAGGTGGTCTTAACTAGAGGAGAGTGGTCTTTGGGGCTGTGGTCCTTGAGGGGTGGTCTTTTGGGGGCAAGGGGTTCGTCATCATGGACAGGGAATTTATATGAAGAAGGTGGTCTTAACAAGAGGTGAGTGGTCTTTGGGGCAGTGGTCTTTGGGGCAAGGGGTTCATCATCATGGACAGGGAATGTATATGAAGAAGGTGGTCTTAACTAGAGGAGAGTGGTCTTTGGGGCAGTGGTCCTTGAGGAGTGGTCTTTGGGGCAAGGGGTTCATTATCACAAACAGGGAAACGCGAAGAAGAAGGCGGTCTCAACTATAGATAGGAGTGGTCTTTGTGGCAGGGGTTCATCAGCATAGACAGGGAAACACGAAGAAGCTGGTCTTAGCTAGAGATGTGTGGTCTTTGGGGCAGGGGTTCATCATCACAGACAGGGAAACGTAAAGAAGATGGTGGTCTGAACGAGAAAAGTGTGGTCTTTTGGGCAGGGGCTCATCATCATGGACAAGGAAACATGACGAAGAAAGTGGTCTTAACTAGAGAGGGGTGGTCTTTGGGGCAAGGGGTTCATGATCATGGACAAGGAAACATGAAGAAGAAGGTGGTCTGAACTAGAAAGGTGTGGTCTTTGGGGCAGGGGTTCATCATCGTGGATAAGGAAGGAAATGTGAAGAAGAAGTGGTCTTAACTAGAGGAAAGTGGTCTTTGGGGCAATCCAGTGGTTTGAACATCATAGATGGGGAAACACAAAGAAGAAGGTGGTCTTGACCAGGTGTGTGGTCTTTGGGTTAGGGGTTCATCATCATGGACAAGGAAGGAAATGTGAAGAAGGTGGTCTTAACTAGAAAGGTGTGGTCTTTGGGGCAAGGGGTTCATCGTCACAGACAGGGAAACGTGAAGAAGTAGGTGGTCTGAACTAGGGAGAGGTGGTCTTTGGGGCAGGGGTTCATCATCACAGATGAGGAAACATGAAGAAGGTGGTCTGAACAGGAAAGGGATGGTGGTCTTTGGGGCAGGGGTTCATCATCGTAGAAGAAGAAGAAGGTGTTCCTCGGTATCATGTGTCGTGAGTAGGTCAGTGTTTAGGTTTTGTCAACATTGGAAAAGGAATCCAATTTCCTTTAAATATTTTATACATTTAGATTATCATCATCAGTAGCCTGGTCACCACGCTGAAAATGTAATTTTCTCTCTAAGCTGAATAGTCATAAGCATATAGAATTCATAAACATAAGAAAAATCGATATCTTAGGGAAATTTAAATAGGAAAAAGGAGAGAGAAGAGAAGAGAACACAGGAAACACCTAAATTCAAACTGAAATTCAAGCAAATAAACTGCCCAACAAACAGATCAACAATGATCATGGCCAAAAAAATACTCATATATATATAGTATGTGCATGTGAACAGTGCGTAAGTGCGTTGTACATTGTATGACCTAACATTTACCATCTATGGCACAGTCTGTATGTTCAGCTTCTGGTAAAAACACCGTACAATTACAATCTTATCATGTGACATAATTCAGTCTTGCGTTACATTTGTACACCTCAAAGTTAGTTTTTGAATAACGTTTAAACAAATGCAGTTGTGGTGTAGTCTTATTAATTTTATAGAACTTTGCTCGCAAAATAATCAAATCAAAGGTGTTATCCGATTTAAAGTGGACGTCGTGACCAAACAAGACAAGATTTTCATCAAGTGTAACTGGTGTCACATTCGAGCATCCAGCGTTCACTTCAGTCTGGAATTTTGTTCGCAGAATGACTAGGTATGTGCTTGACCAAAACATATATATGGTTAATAAAATCTCATTCTTTTCGACAAAAAGAACAAGTAATGTAATTTTTAATTCCCATATGCATGAGAACAACATTAGTAGCAATTATTAACTGTACTTGTCTTATAGATCTGCAGTTTTATTTTTTGGATGTGTTGCATTTTCTTAAAGGTGATGCACCAGTTAATATCTTTATTCAGTTTAGCTTCTCAGTTTTCACAACAGTTAGGTGTATTTGTGAGCTTTTTGTTGACTGTAAATGGTGTTTATTTTTTTTAATATTATTATTATTATTATTATTATTATTGCCTTTTTACCATGTCTTCACGTACACTAGTAATAATCACGCTAGTAATAATTATGACGATGATGATAATGATGATAACACAGTCACGCGACTCCTCCGCAGTTGGGTTTTGATTGGTTGAATGAATGTATCATTGTTCCAAGTGCAATCGGTCCTACACAGTTCATGGTACACACCAGTGTGAAGAAGACCAGTCATGATGAATCGTCCTTTGTTCTCACCGCTGTTCGCTGCAACTTCTGTATCTGATTCCCCATTTTCTGATCCTGGCTTCTTTATTTCTTCATTTAATTTTTTAATTTTTTTTCTTCTTCTCCATTTGTTCTTCTTCTGTAACATGAAATGATGCAATATTAAATGGCCTTTTTTTCTTCTTCTTATGGTGAATCCGAGTTCCATCCTTGTATGAGACTGAGTGTTTTGAGTTTGAATTGGTGCGCGCTTAAAGTGTATACGAAGCGAAGCGAAGTAGCAAGCAGAAACTAGTAGCAAGTATTTTTCCAGTTGTAGTCTTCATTAGGTGGTTCTATACACATGCGCATGCACGCACGCACGCACGCGCGCGCGCGCACACACACACACACACACACACACACACACACACACACGTACGCACAAACACACACACACACGTACGCACAAACACACCCACACGCACGCACGCACGCACGCACGCACTCTCTCTCTCTCTCTCTCTCTCTCTCTCTCTCTCTCACACACACACACACACACAACACAACACAACACAAACACACACACACAAGTAGTACTTTTTATTTCTATTCAAATTTGAGTTTTGAACAAACAGGACCAGAATTCAAGTGAAAAACTGCTGTGTGTTTTATTTTTTTACAGTTTCATCCAACCCTATCGATAAGGGTCGTGATGCTTGTTCGCTTCGGTTTTCCCGTTAACAATAGCAACAGAAAATTTCTTTCTAGCTTCTGCAGAGTGAAAATTCTGTTGTTATTGTGATAGAAGTGTGTGTGTGTGTGTGCACGCGCACGAGGTGTGAGAGTTTGAGTGTGTATGTACGCGTGAGTGATTGTGTGTGTGTGTGTGTGTGTTCCTCATACACACACACACTAAAAACAAAAAACAACACACACACACACACACCAAAAACAGAAACAACACAACAAAACACAATAAAAACAACACACACACACACACACACACACACACACACACACACAAAAAACAACAACACAAACACAATAAAAACTAAAAACAACACACACACACAAACCACACACACGTACGCACAAACACCCACACAAACACACACACACACACACACACCACACCATCGCCGCACCTGCTCTCTCTCTTCTGTCTCATCTCTCTCTCTCTTCCTCTCTCTCTCTCTCGTTCTCTCTACTCCTCTCTCTCTACTCTTCATCCTCCCTCTCAAAAATGAATCCCACACTCTGTCTCTCTCTCTCTCTCTCACACACACACACACACACACATTCAAGCTAACCCGGCGTGGGTAATAAGAGAGCGAATACCTGCAACCGTTCTCCCATTATGAATAAAATGTATTATTCCCACACTTGTACGCACTCATTCCTGTCGTACATGTATACAACTTAGTGAAATGTTGGTTTAAACAAACATTTATTCGAATAAAATAAAGATACAGTGAATTATTGTGCACTCATCAACAAGCTTTCAGAATTTATGAGCGATGAGTTCGTACAGCCGAAAAACAAAACAAAACAAAAAACAAATGTTCTGCGGACGAACAATTTCACCTAGCTAACAATAAATAATAAATGAGACATAACAAAAACAAAAACAACAACAACAACAACAAACAAACAAAAGCACGAGAAAACTAAATTCACACGTGTTTTGTCCGAATAAATAGCGTTCTTTTGAACCTTTCATTTGTTTGGATCCCTGTTTTAGAAGGTAGCACTCATTCTGGTCTGAGTTTTTGTTTGTTTGTGTTTCTTTTTTTTTTACACCGACAAAAACAAATAAGCCGGACACTCAGAAACAAAATCATTCCACACACTCACACGATTGTAGTCTAAACAGCACTCACTGGAAAAAAAAAAACCCCAAGCACTCACTGTATTACAAACAGCAAACAGACAACTGAGAAGTTCTGCCAACAGAAAGCACGACAATTGCCGTCTCCACGAAGTCTCTGTGGGCGGAGCTTCGCGGATCAATCAAACATTGTCCTCGGCGCACTGAAAAGAACCGTCTTGGAGTCGTACCTGAAGTACGGCGCAGTTTCGCCGAGGCGTACCTTGAAGCTAGTGTGTTTCCAGTGCAGCTCGTACGCGTAACCTTGGTGTAATTTTTTTGGGGTGTTCTTTCTATGTTTGATTATTGTCATGCTCGTCTTGCTGGCTCTCGAGTTCTCCTTCAAATCAAATCAAATCAAATCAAAACAATCTTTATTATTCATCAATATACTAAGCATAAAAATGAAAATTTTCCTTTGACACATGTGCTCAAGACTCAATAAGGTAGATTTAAAATTAAAATAAAATAAAATAAAATAAAATAAAAGGTAAAAGAAATGTATGTATATATCTCACTCTCACATTCTCTCCCACTCTCACCCGCCCCGGCTTCTTCCACAGACATACACCCGGAAACACATGTGTCATGTTCAGAACACGCGTGCATCCGCACGCGCGCGCGCACACACACACACACACACAACGCGCGCCGCGCAGTGCGACGCACGCACGCACGCACACACCACACACACACACACACGCACCACCACAACACACACACACACACACACACACACACACACACACACACACACAC
>JABMCL010000969.1:25000-27500 GCA_018857735.1 Alviniconcha marisindica | reverse complement strand
GTGTGTGTGTGTGTGTGTGTGTGTGTGTGTGTGTAAGTGAATGAATGAGTGTGGTGTGTGTGTGTGTTGTGTGTGTGTGTGTGTGTGTGTGTGTGGTGTGTGTGTGTGTGTGTTGTGTGTGTGTGTGTGTGTGTGTGTGTGTGTGTGTGTGTGTATGATGGAGTGGTGTGTGGTGTGGTTGTGTGTGTGTGTGTGTGTGTGTGTGGTGTGTGTGTGTGTGTGTGTGTGTGTGTGTTGTGATGTGAGTGTGTGTGTGTGGTGTGTGTGTGTGTGTGTGTGTGTGTGTGTGTGTGTGTGTGTGTGTGTGTGTGTGTGTGTGTGTGTGTGTGTAGTGTGTGAGTGATGTGTGGTGTGTGTGTGTGGTGGTGTGTGTGTGTGTGTGTGTGTGTGTGTGTGTGTGTGTGTGTGTGTGTGTGTGGTGTTGCGCGCGCGCGCGCGCGTGTGTATGTCTCTCCCCCACCACCTTCCCCCATCTTCTCTTTCTCCCTCCCCGAAGTGTCTTTCAACATAAAGGGTCACCTATTTTTGCTCGTGAAGTTTATCCGGTGTATTGAGTTTCCACCTGCATGATACGAATTAACGGTTGATTGGACGTTAAATTATCCAGAACCAATCAATCTTCTTTCTGGTTTAAAGGGGAAATGAAGCGAAAAAACGTCACTTGATCTATGAATAGGACTATAGGAATGGGATTAAAAGAAAAAGAAATAAAAAAGAGGAGGAGGAAAAAAAAAAAAAAAAGAAGAAGAAGACGCGAACGTTTTTCATTCGATTTCTCGGCCTTTTTCCCCTTAAAACTGACCACTGAAAGTCGCTAAAACAAACAAAACAAATATAATATATATATATATATATATATATATATATATATATATATTTTTTTTTTAACTATAAAAACCCCCACTAAATAAATAAATATAAAATATATCTATAAAACAAAAACAAAAAACAACCAACCAAACAAAAAAACGACATTGGGTGCTGCCACTCTCTCCCCAGCTGTCTGTATCAGTGACGTCATGAAAAACGTCACGAGCCAATCCTTTTCTGCTCTTTAGTGGTAAAGAGCGAACCTGGGTCCCGAAACACGCCTTTTGTCGCGAGAAATATTTGTCGAAACAAACATAATTTTGTTGCTACACGCTTACTTTTGTCCTGACAAAACACGTCTTTTGTCGCGACAAAAGTATGCTTGTCGCGACCAAACTTTGGTGTTTGTCGCGACAAAAATGATAGTTGTGGCAGCTCCGGCCAACGATATATATTTACGTGTTGAACAGCTCCGTGTTTCGTGCCGAGGCCAACTCACAGACTATAATGCTGCTCCCACTGAACCACTTGAGGTGAATGTCTCTGTTGGCGTACAGTATGTAATGTATTAGCGGGTGAGCGCCAGCTTATTTCCTGATCAAACACAACTTACAACCGCTTATATATATATCATACACTTTGTGAACAAACAAGTCCTCCCGACTCCCTCACCACTTTCTACACACACACATAGAAACACAGAGGCAGAGAGAGAGAGAGAGAGAGAGAGAGAGAGAGAGAGAGAGAGAGAGAGAGAGAGAGAGAGAGAGAGAGAGAGAGAGAGAGAGACAGACAGACAGACAGACAGACAGACAGACAGACAGACAGACAGACAGACAGAGAGAGAGAGAGAGAGAGACAGAGAGACAGAGAGACAGACAGAGACTGAGAGAGACTGAGAGAGAACTCGAACTCGAAAACTTGAACACTAAAGGATAGTAGCATTAGGTCCATTTAGACGTGTGTGCCCTCCATGATCAAGACGAAAAATAGGATTCTGTATTAACTTTGGTGTGTTGGAGGTGAGGGTGGACATTTTTTGTGCATAAACAATCTTAGCATCAAAACATTCCAACAGAGATTCTCTCCCTACACACACACACACACACACACACACACACACACCACACACACACACACACACACACACACACACACACACGCACGCACGCACGCAACGCACGCACGCACGCACGCACACACCACACGCAACACACACACACACACACACACACACACACACACACGCAACGCACACACACACGTACCTACACACGTTTTTCACCAAACTCGAGCACACTCACACACGCGCGCACCCATACCGCGCGCGCGCGCACACAAAGAGAGAGAGGGGAAAAGGAGAGGAAGGGGAGAGAGGGGAGAAAAGGAGAGAGAGAGAGGAGAGAGGGGAGAGAGGGGAGAGAGATGTGTTTTGGTGTGTGTGTGTGTGTGACTAAAAAAGGGGGAAAAAATTGGTTTGTGTTCATTCCAAAGACTGCTATCTTCGTGTTTCTCGACTTTTCGAACCTAATTAATTAAAGAAATTTTCCCAAAATAACCCGCGTTCTTAGTCTTTTTTATCTGGGTACTTTCTTTCCTTCTTTTTTTTTTTGTTTTGTTTTTAAAATTTTTTGGTTTTTTTTTTATGTCTAAACACAATTTTGCCAAAACACGGGACAAAAAACACCAA
>JABMCL010000969.1:15000-17500 GCA_018857735.1 Alviniconcha marisindica | reverse complement strand
CGAGAGAGAGAGGAGAGAGAGAGGAGAGAGAGAGAGAGGGAGAGAAGAAGGAGAAGAGAGAGAGAGAGAAAAAGACAACGGGGGGAGAAAGACAGAGAGACAAAAGAGAGGGGAGAGAGAGAGGGAGAGAGAAGGGGAGAGAAAAAGAGAGAGAGAGAGGAGAGAGTTCCCCAAAGACACACAGGGGGACAGAGACAAAAGACAAAGACGAGAGAGACAGAGGAGAGAGACAAAGCAGAGAGAGACAGGGGAAAAGAGGACAAAGAAGAGAAGAAGAGAGGCAGAGAGAGAGAGTTCCAAAGACCACGCGGGACAGCAACCAGTGTAACAACCCGCGTATAACCAACCCCGCCGTATAAAAACCCGCCGTATAACCAACCATCTGTAAAAAAACCAACCCAACCCAAAAACCAAAAACCCAAACCATAACACGACAGAACCTATGCCGTGGTGCCCCCCCCGGGAGGTACCCAAAGATGCACAGCGACTACCCGGTGGAGGACCTGGTGTCGGTGGTGTCGATGGTATCGGCCACCATCGAGGAGTACAAGGACCACAGCGTGCACACCCAGAACCAGCTGTCCCACCTGCGGGACGCCATGAAGACGGTGAAGGAGAACCTGCACCTCAGCATCACCAGGCAGGCCTTCGACCTCAGTGGTGGTCAGTGCTGTCTGTGTGTGTGTGTGTGTGTGTGTGTGTGTGTGTGTGTGTGTGTGTGTGTGTGTGTGTGTGTGTGTGTGTTGTGTGTGTGTGTCTCTCTCTCCTCTCTCTCTCCTCTTCCTGTCTGCCTCTCTTGTGTCTCTGTCTCCGTCTGTGTGTGTTGTGTGTGTGTGGTGTGTGTGTGGTGTGTGTGTGTGTGTGTGTGTGTGTGTGTGTGTGTGTGTGTGTGTGTGTGTGTGTGTGTGTGTGTGTGTGTGTGTGTGTGTGTGTGTGTGTGTGTGTGTGTGTCTGTCTCCATGCCTCTGTCTGTCTCTCTGTCTCTGTCTTTGTGTGTCTCTCTGTCTCTGTCTCTCTGTTTCTGTCTCTCTGTCTCTGACTGTCTGTCTGTCTGTCTGTCTGTCTGTCTGTCTGTCTGTCTCTGTCTCTGTCTGTCTCTCTCAGTCTCTCTCTGTCTCTCTGTCTCTCTGTCTCTGTCACTCTCTCTCTCTCTCTGTCTCTCTCTGTCTCTCTGTCTCTGTCTCTGTCTCTGTCTCTGTCTCTGTCTCTCTCTGTCTCTCTCAGTCTCTCTCTGTCTCTCTCTGTCTCTCTGTCTCTCTGTCTCTGTCTCTGTCTCTGTCTCTGTCTCTGTCTCTCTCTCTCTCTCTCTCTCTCTCTCTCTCTTCTCTCTCTCTCTCTCTCAGCATCACCAGGCGGGCCTTCGATCTCAGTGCTGGTCAGTGTCAGGGCCGTCTCCTCTTCTCTGTCTGTCTTCTCTGTCTGTCTCTGTCTGTCTGTCCTTCGATCTCAATGCTGGTCAGTGTCAGTGCCGTCGCCTCTTCTCTGTCTGTCTGTTTGTCTGTCTGTCTGTTTCTCTGTCCTTCGATCTCAATGCTGGTCAGTGTCAGGGCCATCGCCTCTTCTCTGTCTGTCTGTCTTTCTGCCTGTCTGTCTGTTTCTCTGTCCTTCGATTTCAGTGCTGGTCAGTGTCAAGGCCGTCTCCTCTTCTCTGTCTGTCTGTCTGTCTGTCTCTCTGTCTCCCCGTCTCTGTTTCTCTCTCTGTCTGACTTTTCCACAGGACACCTTCATTGACTGGGAACATCTCGTTTTGCAGGTCCATCTCTCTCTCTCTTCGTCTCTGTCTGTCTGTCTGTCACCGTTTGTCTGTCTCTGTCTGTCTGTCTGTCTGTCTCTATCTGTCTCCTTCCCTCCCCCCCTCTCTCTCTCGTGTGCTTTTGTTTCGTAATAATAATAAATTCTTAGGATGTACCTCTGGTGGAGTTGATGTACCGTGTATTTACGCGCGTGCCAGGTGAGAGTTACGGTAGGCAACTCAGGTCTGTGCTGTTCTACTTGTCTTACGTACTTCGAGCGCTAGTTAACTCCCTTGCGTGTTGTTTGTGTCGTCAATCAATGCAACTACGTCATTCCTTTTGCGTCACAGCAAAAGACGTCATTTCATCGAAATGTAGAAATATTGCCGGATTGTGGCAGACGCGTCCGTGACCCAGTGACCCCTTCCCATTCGAGGCGTCTCTGTCCTCTCTTCCTCTTCTTCTTCTTCTTCTTCTTCTCTTCCTCTTCTTCCTCCGTATAAAATTATAGCTGACCAGCTTCAACACCCTGAAGATCACAGTCAGCTTTTTTTTTCCTGTTGAGGGGCTAGTGCAGCTCAAGGATGAAGACGAAGTAATCCCGAAGAAGGTACATTAGGCAGGATGTTGAATGCACGTGTGGCTGGGTGGGTGGGTGGTAGGTCTAGTCTCTCTTACTTCTTTGTCGTTCTGTGTTGATTGCGATGTGTGGACTTGACGCACAGAGCATTCCAGTTACGATGAAATCATGCGCTGTAAACGTGGAC
>JABMCL010001938.1:145000-155000 GCA_018857735.1 Alviniconcha marisindica | reverse complement strand
GAGAGAGAGAGAGAGAGAGCTCGAACTTAAACTTTATTTACAAGGATTGTAGTTTTGGTTCAGTCGAAAACCTATCTAACAACTAGTCCTTGCTAAGCTACTGATGAGTAAATATAAAATTATAGCATCATTTATATATATATACATAATTTATAGGATCGAATGAGTGAGTGAAATGTTATATGTGAGCAAGTGCTCTCTGTATACGTTTTACAGTAATCCCGCCCCGGTTATCAGATCCATGCAATTTCATTACTGTACTGTTAGTAACCCGGGAACCGGAGCAGACGACGCTTTTGTTTTGAAGCGCTGCGTGTTGCGTAACGCCACATGGCCTTCTCACAGCCGACTGGCGATAGCCGCTGGTGCGTGCCAGTTTCAAATCTGTTTTCTCCTTAATATTTTGACCGCTTGTTTGTTTACCTACTCTTTGTTCACCTAGTCCTTTTATGCACCAAGCATGTGTAATATAATTTGGCATCTTAGAATGTTTATTTAGATCTTATTTAGACGCAGGATCGAGCTTAATCAGTAGCCGATGCCTCTCTGGGTCTATTCTTTTTGTAGCCGTCGTCTGCATGGCGCGTTCTCTGTTAGTAGGCCTACTAGTGAATAGTAGTGAATCGTTGTTTTGACTCGATGAAAGTAATTCTGTGTCGATCAATGCTTTGTCGTATAGTATTTTGCTTAGCTGACTTCATGTTTAGTGTTTATTTTGGGTTGAAATTAACTTATTGAGTATTGTGTACTTTTAGAAGCTAAGTTGTATTCATAGTCTACTTGATATCACTATCAGCGCTGCTGCGACTAAAATAACGCGCCCCAGGCGAAAGTTCGCACCGATTGTTTTAGTGCTAGTCTTTGAGTGTGTCTTGCTTCTCTTACAGGGCGTTGTATTGTAATTGTTATGTACCGTTTTAACCGTGGGAGCGTGTTCTTTATTCTGATGTAAGTTTTAGTGACAGTTATATTTTGTACATTGTGTTAGTTGTGATTTAGTTGTACGAATCTGCTTAGAGACAGGTGCAAGCCACGCTTCCCACTCTTGTTGTAAATAAAATAAGTCATGTGTGTACATTTTGTTTATACGGTTTAAAAGGTTGTAACTGTAGCTTTTATTTGATGTATTTCATGATTTAATTAGTTTAGTTATTGTGAGGAAACTGTATTTGTGCGGGCCAAGAGAAACACAATTGTCAGCCATTTTGTGGTCCAGAGGGCCGATTTCATTGTAGCGATAGCGTGTGTTCCTTGCGGCCCGCGCCGTTCTCTTATCTATGCGTGCGCGTGAGGATTTTGGGTGTGCTGAAAAGTTGTCTGCTGCTGTAGAATAAAAGCCTGTTTGCCGTCGCCGCCAGCTGTGGTCTCCATTTTGACCGACTCCGCTGCCTGTGTCCTGTCCTTCTACCACTCCACCCCATTACATATACATAAGAATTTTTATATAAAACATATCGTATTCACAGCGCCAGATGCACACATGCATACATCATTCTGTTACACATTATGAACACGAAGAGAGAGAGAGAGAGAGAGAGAGAGAGAGAGAGAGAGAGAGAGAGAGAGAGAGAGAGAGAGATCGAACTTGAAAACTTTATTAATTTTTACAAGAATTGTAGTTTTGGTTCAGTCAAAAACCTATCTAACAACTAGTCCTTGCTAAGCTACTGATGAGTAATTATAAAATTATAGCATCATATATATATATATATATATATATATATATATATATATATATATATATATATATATACATAATTTATAGGAATGAGTGAAATGTTATACATAAGAATTTCCATATAAAACATATCGTAAAACGTCGTATTCACAGCGCCAGATGCACACATGCATACATCACTCAGTTACACATTATGAGCACGAAGCGAGAGAGAGAGAGAGAGAGAGAGAGAGAGAGAGAGAGAGAGAGAGAGAGAGAGAGAGAGAGAGAATGGTTTCTTGAACTAGGCCATCTAATTGGGAGCACGTGGGGAAGTAATGCAATACGCGGATACACAAAATCATATCTGTCCATATACATAATTATTACCATTAACCAAAACAGCACTCACAAGCACACATATTGACACCCCAACACACACACACACACACACACACACACACACACACACACACACACACACACACACACACACACACACACACACACACACACTAGAAACACGCACGCACAAACATAAACACATAACACATATATGCATAATCAAATATAAACCGTACTTACAGAAGTGTCATCCAGTGTATTAAGTGATAAAGGGACCGCAGACGATCTCAATTTGAATGCCTTAGAGAGAATAACTTAGAGATACAGATAGCAAGTCTGCCTTGTGTCTGCTAGTAAAATTACCATTTTAAACGCAGAAGGACGCAAATAGAACTTTTCAAGCAAGTCGTTTCCTTGAGCGTTTTATATTTGGGACGTGCAAAGAGGAAATGAATTTTCTGTTTCCTCGGCGTCTTTGTGACGTACAAAGAGGAAATGAATTTTCTGTTTCCTCGGCGTCTTTGTGACGTACAAAGAGGAAATGAATTTCTGCTTCGTCAGCGTCTTTGTGACGTACAAAGAGGAAATGAATTTCTGCTTCGTCAGCGTCTTTGTGACGTACAAAGAGGAAATGAATTTCTGTTTCCTCGGCGTCTTTGTGACGTACAAAGAGGAAATGAATTTCTGCTTCGTCAGCGTCTTTGTGACGTACAAAGAAGAAATGAATTTTCTGTTTCGCTCGGCGTATTCTTTGGTTTGTGACGTACAAAGAGGAAATGAATTTCTGTTTCCTCGGCGTCTTTGTGACGTACAAAGAGGAAATGAATTTCTGCTTCGTCAGCGTCTTTGTGACGTACAAAGAGGAAATGAATTTCTGCTTCGTCAGCGTCTTTGTGACGTACAAAGAGGAAATGAATTTCTGCTTCGTCAGCGTCTTTACAAACTGTTTTTAATGGGCATGCATACTCTCCTTGTGATCCGTGTGTGTATCGGGGAGGGTGGGCTTTAAGAGGAGACATTCCTAGTCTAAATCGAATCAAGTTCCTTCTTAAAACATTCTTCCAAACTCAGCAAAAAAGATGTTTCGCTTCTCATCTCATTTTTCATCGTTTCTAACCGTTTAACTGCTGTTCAGGTGTCGTTTTGCAGCTTGACAAAGGGGATTACCCCATGTCCTGATAAATACGTGTTCTTTTGAACCTTTTTTATGTGTTTGATTCTTCGTAGAACAGCTTTCTTTACGGTACACAAATAACCGACAAGGCCGGAATAACTTTGTTTGTACAATGAGTAAAAAACAAGGAGATCCACTGAAACCGTACCACGATGCCATTCTTGAAGAAAACAGTCAATCAACCTCTGTCTAAAGTCTGAGAGAGAGAGAGAGAGAGAGAGAGAGAGAGAGAGAGAGAGAGGCTCGAACTCGAAAACTTTAGCCTACAAGAGAGCGTGGGTTTCCCATTTTAGATCTATCTAACAGCCAGTTCTTGCTGTACTACAAACACAAATAAAGACGACTATACCACAAACAGATATTATAAGTACGAATAGCAATATTAATGCAGTTTACGAGTTCTACAAATGTGCAGAAACATCGGAATAAATTTTTTTCCCTGGACATACTGTATAGAACAAAGAGAAGGACAACGGAAGAAAAGTAAAGAGAGAGAGAGAAGGAGATCTTGAACGAGAGAGAGAGTGGTGGTGGGTGGGGGGTGTGTAGTGTGAGGAAGAGGAGGGAGAGAGGAGAGGAGGGTGGTGTGGTGTGTAATGGTGGGAGAAGAGAGAGAGAGTGTGTGTGTGTGTGTGTGTAAAGGGGGGGTGGTGGTGTGTGTGTGAGAGAGAGAGAGAGGGGAGAGAGAGGAGGAGAGAGAGAGAGAGGAGAGAGAGTGTGTGTGTGTGTGTGTGTGTGTGGTGTGTGTGTGTGTGTGTGTGTGTGAGAGAGAGAGAGAGAGAGAAGTGAGAGACAGATGAGACTCAAGAGAGAGAGAGAAAGAAGTGGGATGTGTTGTGGTTGTGTGTTGGTGTGGTGGTGGTGTGTGTGTGTGTGTGTGTGGGGTGGGGGAGTGGGGTAGGTAGAGGAGGGAGAGAGGGGGGTGGTGTGTGTGTGTGGTGTGTGTAGGGAGAGAGAGAGAAGAGAGAGAGAGAGTGGTGTGTGGGTGTGTGTGTGTGTGTGTGAGAGAGAGAGAGATAGAGAGAGAGGGGTGGTGTTGTGAGATGAAGGGGTGAGAGTAGAGAGGGGAGTGGTGTGTGTGTGAGAGAGGAGAGGGATTGGGTGGTGTGTGTGTGTGTGTGTGTGTGTGTGTGCGCGTATGTGTGTGTGGATGGATGAGAGGGTGGTGTGTGTGTGTGTGTGTGTGTGTGTTTTGGTGTGTGTGTGTGAGAGAGAGAGAGAGAGAGAGAGAGAGAGAGAGAGAGAGAGAGAGAGAGTGTGTGTGTGTGTGTGTGTGTTGTGTGTGGTGTGAGAGAGAGAGAGAGAGAGAGAGAGAGAGAGAGGAGAGAGAGCGAGAGATGATGTATGTGTGTGTATGTGTGTGTGTGTGTGAGAGAGAGAGAGAGAGAGAGAGAGAGAGAGAGAGAGAGAGAGAGAGAGAGAGAGAGAGAACAACCCCAGAACCCCGCACCATTCACAACTGTGTTTTAGATCTAGTAGACCAGTAGGAAAAACAAAACAAAACAAAAACAAAACAACCCCATCCCTGTCCACCATTCGCGTTAGCTGGTAATTTCCGGTATTTTACTGGTTAAGATCAAGACATATCGGCGTGCAACCCAATCGGCAATTGGTCAGACTGTTGTTTGAAAATAAAACAACAACAAAAACTGGTAAACACTGAGGGAGTGTGAATGGCAAGGTGTGTTTGTGTGTGTGTGTGTGTGTGTGTGTGTGTGTGTGTGTGTGTGTGTGTGTGTGTGTGTGTGTGTCCGTCCGTCCGTGCGCGCGCGCGCGCGCGCGTGTGTGTGGGGGTGTGTGTGGGTGTTCTAGACCGGGAATGTAACAGGGTGTTCACCAGTACGGCTCTAAAACCTCTCAGTGTAACTGAGTGCATGGTGTGTTTTTACGGGGCCCTTGACCTTTAAACCTTTCTTTCCTTCTCTGTTTTGACTGGGTGAAAGTTGTATGGCCCCAGACAACACACGAAGGTGTTAAAACCTGCACGCTTGGCCCCCCCCCCCCCCCACACACACACACATACACGTCCTCTCCCTCCATCCACCCCTCCTCCTCCCCCCACCCCACCCCACCCACACACCCAGTGTCCCTAGCCGAGTTGCTTGGGATATGCTGCCCTGTGAGAGGGCGCCTTGTGCTTGAATTCAGGAGAAAGCCCACACTCCCAGCATCGCTTTCCGGCACCTTCCTCCAAACACACACACACACACACACACACACACACGCACACACACACACACACACACACACACACACACACACACACACGCACACACACACACACACACACACACACACACACAAAACACACACACACACAAACCAAAACCAAAAAACAAAACAAACTCAAAACAACACCACACACACACACACACACACACACACACACACACACACACAAACAAAAACATATTTTTTATATTATACTAGCTTACCCACAGGACTGTGAACAATCAATTTAACAGTAGAATTGATAATATCAGTATTATACCAATTAAATATCTCTTATGCTGTTGCAAGCATTAAGTCATATCCATTTTTTCTGAAATAAACCCGTGGTATAGGACATTCAAGGGAGTATGTGTTTAACAGAAGGATATTTTTACAAACGCATGTCACATTCTGTGAATTTTAGTGTTCCATGTATTTAGACGTCGTAGATTTTTTTTACAAACGCTGTCACTTCTGTGAATATTTGTGTTCCTGTATTTAGACGTAATTGTAGATTACTCTTGCTAAAAACCTCGCAAAAAGGGATCGCAAAATTTTCTTTTTTCAAATTTTTTATACACATTCTTCTCAAGTATTGAAATAATCTCATGAACGATAGTATATTATGTAATGTTTTTTTTTAAAAAGCCCAACTAGCAATCTCCCAAACACCAATTAGAATCCTCCTTCCTTGAGGAAGGTGCCGGAAAGCGAAGCTTGGACTAGTAGCAAACTCCATGCACTGGTTTACGACATCCTTCTTCCTTGGAGGAAGGTGCCGGAAAGCGAAGCTTGGACTGTGCTCTAGTAGCAAACTCCAAGCATTGGTTTACGACTTCCTCCTTACTTGGAGGAAGGTGCCGGAAAGCGAAGCTTGGACTAATAGCAAACTCCAAGCACTGGTTTACGACATCCTCCTTCCTTGGAGGAAGGTGCCGGAAAGCGAAGCTTGGACTAGTAGCAAACTCCAAGCACTGGTTTACGACATCCTCCTTCCTTGGAGGAAGGTGCCGGAAAGCGAAGCTTGGACTAGTAGCAAACTCCAAGCACTGGTTTACGACATCCTTCTTCCTTGGAGGAAGGTGCCGAAAAGCGAAGCTTGGACTGTGCTCTAGTAGCAAACTCCAAGCATTGGTTTACGACATCCTCCTTCCTTGGAGGAAGGTGCCGGAAAGCGAAGCTTGGACTAGTAGCAAACTCCAAGCACTGGTTTACGACATCCTTCCTTCAACCACTGCCGTATTTAGTTACGCCATAGGGACCAGAAAACTGTCAGCTAAGGAGCAGTTTTTTGTTGGTGCTCAAACAGAAGTAAGTTGTTACAAAAACTCAGATTATATCAGACGTTTTTTTTTATAACGGACCATGTTGCTTACGCCAGCTGATATAAAACCAAAATCGTTTGAATCGACATGGAACTCTATTTTTTTTACCCGGGGTGGGTGCGTCTCATGTTTACGTGGGTGCTTGGGCGCTAGGTTGCTTCTACAGTCATATTAGTACCCGAACCTTTCGGAGGGCGCTGCCGCGTCGCTGGACAGCTGCGCGGAGATAAGAGTGCCCTTCAGTGGCGTACTAAATCTGGCAGAGTTTGGAGGAAGGTGCGGAAAGCGGGGCTCGGAGTGTGCTTAGTAGTGTAGACCCGTTTAGTGAGCCTGGTTTGGCCTAGCGGTAAGGGTTATGGGGTGGTAAGCAGAGGACTCGTTCGAATCCCTTGGCCCCCTTTCTCCCCAAAAGTTGTGGTCTGTGGACACTGTCTCGTGACTTTGTCCCTCACAGTTATGAAACATTAATATGGCTCAACGCGCTTGTTCACATACATGCACATAATATATACCATTTACATTTACTAACGTATATACAAGCAATCTCATAATACATACTTAATAAATTACACTAATATAAAAAAGTACTTGTAAAATGGCGCATAAAATAATTTATAAAACATAGAGACGTTACAATAATTTAAAACAGGTACATAATTATAAAGCTGTGTTCTAAGTAATTAGTATTATTACTACGCTAAACAACAACCACACACAAAACCACAACAACACACAACACACACGCACGACGCGCCACCCAACACACAAACACACACACACACACAAACACACACACACACACACCACACACACACACCAACACACACACACACACACACACACACAACAACACACACACACACACACACACCACACCCAACCACCACACACACACAACACAACACACACACACACACACAAAAACACACACACACACACACACACACACACACACACACACACACAAACACACACACACAACAAAACACACACAACACACACACACACACACAACACACACACACACACAAAACACACACACACACACACACACACACCCCACCACACACACACAACACACCCCCCACACACACACACACACACACACACACACACACACACACACACACACACAACACACCCCACACACACACACACACACACCCCCACACACACACACACACAACACACACACACACACACCACACACACACACACCACACACACACACACACACAAACACACAACACACACACACACACACACCAAAACACACACACACACACACACACACACACACACACACACACACCACACACACACACACACACACACACACACACACACACACACAACACACACACACACACACACACACACACACAAAACACACACACACATAAACACACACACACACACACACCAACAACACACACACAAAAACACAAAAACACACACACACACACACACACACACACACACACCCCACACACACCCCACACACACACACACAAAACACACACACACACACACCCACACACACACACACACACACAACACACACACACACACACACACACACACACACACACACACACACACACACACACACACACACACCCACACCTCCCCCTCCCCACCTCTGTCCCTCTCTGTGCAACACCGGTTAGAGAAACTGTCCAGCGTTGTCATTGCCTGGTGATTTCTCTTTATTAACAGTGCAGTGCGGGAGGAGCGTGCTGGCAGTGAGAGGTGCCAGCTGTCTTTGAGCAGACAACGATCTCGATCTTTCCATGAAAGAAAAACAGAAAAAAAAAAGAGAAAGAGAGAAGAAGAAAAAAGAACAAAAAGAAAAGAAAAGAAGAAGAAAGAAAGATGGAGGATGACGTCTGTAGTATCTGCTGCATGATACGTTTGATATATTACCAACAGCCTTAATCATTCCATTAAAAACAAGAAGAAAAAAAGTGGAGTATGTCTGTAGCGTTTGATGCATGATACATTTGATATATTACCAACAGCCTTGATCGTTCCTTTTCAAAAAAAAAAAATGGAGGATGACGCATTCAGAGCGTTTGTCTGTAGTGTCTGCTGCATGATACATTTGATATATTACCAACAGCCTTGATCGTTCCATTTCGTAAGAAGAAAAGAAAAAGAAAAAATGAAGAAGAAAAAAGATGGAGGATGAGGCTTCAGCGCGTTCATCTGTAGTGTCGATCACGAGTCCGGCGCTCTAACCACTGAACTATTCCCGCCCCCGTAAGAAAAAAAAAAAGTCTTGATCGTTCCATTAAAGAGAGAGAGGGAGAGAGAGGGGAGGACGCCATCAGTGCGCTCTCGTGCATGAAACGTTTGATTTACCAACAGTCTCGATCGTTCCTTTATTATAAAAATAAAAGGTTTTAAAAGGAGTAGAAAGAGAGAGAGAGAGAGAGGGAAAGAGGGAGAGGAGACGCAAGCGAGATAGATCCAACAAGCACATGAAAAGAATAGGAAAAGAAAGAGAGAGAGAGAGAGAGAGAGAGAGGAAGAGAGAGAGGAGGATGACGCCATCAGTGCGCTCAGGTGCATGATACGTTTGATTTACCAACAGTCTCGATCGTTCCATTAAAAAAAAAAAGAAGAGAGAGAGAGAGAGAAGAAGAGAGAGAGAGAGAGAGGGAGGATGACGCCACCAGTGCGCTCTGGTGCATGATACGTTTGATTTACCAACAGTCTCGATCGTTCCATTAAAGAGAGAGAGAGAGAGAGAGAGAGAGAGAGAGAGAGAGAGAGAGAGAGGATGACGCCATCAGTGCGCTCTTGTGCATATGTTTGATTTACCAACAGTCTCGATCGTTCCATAAATAATTTAAAAAAATGGAGGATGACGCACTCAGCGCGTTTTGCTGCATGATATGTTTGATTTGCCAGCAGTCTCGATCGTTCGATAAAAAAAAAAAAATTAAAAAAAAAAGTGGAAAAAAAAAACGGGGGGGGGTGGGGGGGGGGGGGGGGGGGGGGGGGGGGGGTGACACCATCAGTGCGCTCATTTTCTAGTGTCAGGTTTATGATACGTTTGACTTACCAGCAGTCCCGATGGTTCCATAAAAAAAATAATTGAAAATGGCTCGTTTGTAGTGCCTGCTGCACAGTACGTTTGATTTAACCTTACTTTCTCTGCCAAGGACATTTTACAACTGCTCCGATAAAACTGGACGGCCCACTCGCGCCACATCTTACACTGTTTCTTGGAGGCAGATCTGTAGGACACAGTTTGTTGATGACGTCATAATTCGTCATAGT
>JABMCL010001938.1:85000-137500 GCA_018857735.1 Alviniconcha marisindica | reverse complement strand
TAGTTTGATAAAGGGGATTACCCTGAAAATTTGGATACTGTGTTTCACCCTAATAAACAGCATTATTTTGAACCTTTTATGTGGTTGGATCTTGTTTTACAATACTAACCTGTAGTCATTCTTGTTTCAGATTTCTGTGGACGTTAAGCACCACGTTTACTTATGACTAGCTAGACAGCTTCATACGTTGACTGATGTCAATTGTATCATGAAGTAGCTGTACTGTGGTAACCGAACTAAGAAGTTTGAAGAGTACATGTATGCATCTCGTATGGCGAATTAGGTGAGTGATCATGACGGAATTTCAGACATAAAAATATTTTGGTCGGTGTACAGAATTCCATCAGTTGAAGAGTAACAGGGGTCAGTCTTATTAAGAGAGAAATGTACAAGCATAACTGTGTTGGAGTACTTTCTTGGGCAAGGTTTTGGTCATAATTAACAGATTGATGAATTACCTTTAAAACAGATACTTCAAAATCAGATGTCTAAATTTGGTCTGATGAATTTGGAAACAAAACTGGTCTTGAACAGTTCTGAAAAGATAGAAATTTGAAGGGACCAGATTTTAGGAACTGCTCTCAACCTTATCCATTTTTTCTCCCCTGTTTCTGTCCATCATTCCACGTCTGTCAGTTCTTTTAAATCTTCCTTGAAAACCTTGCTCTTTTTATTAATTTTAAAAACCTTTCTTCAGTCCCATTGCCCTGATAATTATATGACCCTGTGTGTGTGTGTGTGTGTGTGTGTGTGTGTGTGTGTGTGTGTGTGTGCGAGCATGTGTGCAAGCGTGTGTGTGTGTGTGTGTGCGCATGCATGCATGTGTATGTGTGTGCATGATTGTGTTGTATGCATTGAATTTTGACAACATGTACATGTAAAGCATGTGTAGGCGCTTAGGACCTGTGCAGGTTAGGTGCTCTAAGTATTCTTTATTGTTATCATTATTTTTGTGTGTACATCATGTTCGATTAACACATCTGCATTCTGCTGTGTCCCACAGGTCCCCCAAAGGTCGATGCACAGTTATAATTGCATTCTGCTGTGTCCCACAGGTCCCCCAAAGGTCGATGCACAGTTATATCTGCATTCTGCTGTGTCCCACAGGTCCCCCGACGTACAGTTATATCTGCATTCTGCTGTGTCCCACAGGTCCCCCAAAGGTCGATGCACAGTTATATCTGCATTCTGCTGTGTCCCACAGGTCCCCCAACATACATTTATATCTGCATTCTGCTGTGTCCCACAAGTCCCCCAAAGGTCGATGCACAGTTATATCTGCATTCTGCTGTGTCCCACAGGTCCCCCAATGTACAGTTATATCTGCATTCTGCTGTGTCCCACAGGTCCCCCAAAGGTCGATGTACAGTTATAACTGCATTCTGTTGTGTCCCACAGGTCCCCCAAAGGTCGATGTACAGTTATATCTGCATTCTGCTGTGTCCCACAGGAGCCCCAATGTACAGTTATATCTGCATTCTGCTGTGTCCCACAGGTCCCCCGATGTACAGTTATATCTGTATTCTGCTGTGTCCCACAGGACCCCCGATGTACAGCTATATCTGCATTCTGCTGTGTCCCACAGGTCCCCCGATGTACAGTTATATCTGCATTCTGCTGTGTCCCACAGGTCCCCCAAAGGTCGACGTTATGTCCATCCCAATGGGACATTGCACATCCGTAAGGTTGCGCATCGCGTGAAGGGCAAGCTGAAGATGTCTGATGAAGGAATGTACGAGTGTTACGTCACCAACTCCGTCGGGACAGTGCTTGCCCAGAGACTGCAGCTGTTCATTGCAAGTAAGACGGGGGCTGGAATCTGTCTGATGTTAGTGAGGGAAGGGCCAAAATCTCTTAGTGATGTGGGCCGGAATCTGTCTGATGTTAGTGAGGGAAGGGCCAAAATCTCTTAGTGTTGAGGGCCTGAATCTGTGATGTTAGTGAGGGAAGGGCCAAAATCTCTTAGTGATGTGGGCCTGAATCTGTGTCTGATGCTAGTGAGGAAGGGCCAAAATCTCTTAGTGTTGTGGGCCTGAATCTGTCTGATGTTAGTGAGGGAAGGGCCAAAATCTCTAATGAGTGGGCCTGAATCTGTCTGATGTTAGTGAGGGAAGGGCCAAAATCTCTAGTGATGTGGGCCTGAATCTGTCTGATGTTAGTGAGGGAAGGGCCAAAATCTCTAGTGATGTGGGCCTGAATCTGTCTGATGTTAGTGAGGGAAGGGCCAAAATCTCTAGTGTTTGTGGGCCTGAATCTGTCTTATGTTAGTGAGGAAAGGGCCAAAATCTCTAGTGATGTGGGCCTGAATCTGTCTGATGTTAGTGAGGGAAGGGGCCGACTTCTAGTGTGATGAGGGATATGTCTATATTAATCTGTCTGATGTTATTGTTAGTGAGGGAAGGGCGAATATCTCAGTGTTGTGGGCCTGAACCTGTGTCTGATGTTAGTGAGGAAGGGGCCGACAGTTCTAGTGTGATGAGGGATATATCTATCTGAATCTGTCTGATGTTAGAGAAGGGCGAATATCTCTTAGTGTTGTGGGCCTGAACCTGTGTCTGATGTTAGAGAAGGGCAAATATCTCTTAGTGTTGTGTGCCTGGGTCTGTGTGTGATGTTAGTGAAGGAAGGGCCAAAATCTCTAGTGTTTGTGGGCCTGAACCTGTGTGATGTTAGTGAGGGAAGGGCCAAAATCTCTAGTGCTGTGGGCCTGAACCTGTGTGATGTTGGTGAGGGAAGGGCCAAAATCTCTAGTGTTTGTGGGCCTGAACCTGTGTGTGATGTTAGTGAGGAAAGGGCCGACAGTTCTGGTGTGACGAGGGATATATCCATATGGACCTGCGTCTGATGTTAATGAGGGTTGGGTCTGAATTGTTGTCTAATGTTAGCAAGGGATGGGGCTGAATCGATATCTAATGTTAGCAAGGGATAGGGCTGAAACACTAATGTCAGCAAGGGATAGGGCTGAATCACAGTATAATGTTAGCAAGGGATAGGGCTGAATCACTAATGTTAGCAAGGGATAGGGCTGATTCACAGTCTAATGTTAGCAAGGGATAGAGCTGAATCACAGTCTAATGTTAGAGAGGGATGGGCCTGAATCTCTAATGTTAAATGAACAGTGAGCCTGAATACGTCTGATGTTAGTGAGAGATTTGGAGGCATCCAAAATTTATGACATTCTGCAACTTGTACAGATTTTTGGGGGGGGGGAGGCGGAAAGGGGGATTGGCACTGTGGACAGGCTCATCATTTCTCCTCTTCCATCTCCTCCTCCTTCTTCTTGTGATGACTGCGTGACTGGCGTTGCTTCAGGTCTGGGGAAGAATTTCACGGTGGAGCCCAGGGGCGGCATGGTAGGCGTCGGCGAGAGCTTCTACCTGCCCTGTCAGATTCAGGCCTCTCCCCATGATCTGATGGTGGTCTGGGAAAAGGACGCGTCCTTGCTCAAGGTCGATGACAAGTGAGTAGCTGACTTGTTTCCCTAACTGTGGTTGACTGTTTTCTGTGTGGTTGACTTGTTTCCTGACTGTGGTTGACTTGTTTCCTGACTGGTTTACTGTGGTAGGTTGTTTCCCCCAGGTTGACTGTTTCCTGATTGGTTGAGTGTTTCTTGACTGTGGTTGACTTGTTTCCTGACTGTGGTTGACTTGTTTCCTGACTGTGGTTGGTTGTTTCCTCCAGGTTGACTGTTTCTGATTGGTTGACTGTTTTCTAACTGTGGGTGACTTGTTTCTTGACTGTGTTAATTGTTTTTCTGACTGGTTGACTTCTTTCCTGACTGGTTGACTGTTTCCTGTGTGGTTGACTGTTTCCTGACTGTGGTTGACTTGTTTCCTGACTGTGTGTGACTTGTTTTGTGACTGTGTTAACTGTTTTTCTGACTGGTTGACTGTTTCCTGACTGGTTGACTGTTTCCTGACTGTGGTTGACTTGTTTCCTGACTGGTTGACTGTTTCCTGACTGGTTGACTGTTTCCTGTGTGGTTGACTGTTTCCTGACTATGGTTGACTTGTTTCCTGAGTGAGGTTGACTTGTTTCCTGACTGTGGTTGGTTGTTTCCTCCAGGTTGACTGTTTCCTGATTGGTTGACTGTTTTATGACTGTGGTTGACTTGTTTCCTGACTGTGGGTGACTTGTTTCTTGACTGTGTTAACTGTTTTTCTGACTGGTTGACTGTTTCCTGACTGGTTGACTGTTTCCTGTGTAGTTGACTGTTTCCTGACTGTGTTGACTTGTTTCCTGACTGGTTTACTGTGGTAGGTTGTTTCCCCCAGGTTGACTGTTTCCTGATTGGTTGAGTGTTTCTTGACTGTGGTTGACTTGTTTCCTGACTGTGGGTGACTTGTTTCCTGACTGTGGTTGGTTGTTTCCTCCAGGTTGACTGTTTCTGATTGGTTGACTTGTTTTCTGACTGTGGTTGACTTGTTTCTGACTGTTGGTGACTTGTTTCTTGACTGTGTTAACTGTTTTTTGACTGGTTAACTGTTTCCTGACTGGTGACTGTTTCCTGTGTGGTTGACTGTTTCCCCCAGGTTGACTTGTTTCCTGACTGTGGTTGACTGTGGTTGGTGTTTTTCTGACTGGTTGACAGTTTCCTGATCGGTGGTTTCCTGACTGTGATTGACTTGTTTCCTGCTCATGGTTGACTTTGTTTTTTGACTGTGGTTGACTGGTTTTCTGATTGGTTGACCATTTCCAGACTGTGGTTGACCATTTCCTGACTGTGGTTGACTATTTCTTGACTGTGGTTGACCTGTTTCCTGACTGTGACGAGGGATATATCCATATGGACCTGCGTCTGATATTAATGAGGGTTGGGTCTGAATTGTTGTCTAATGTTAGCAAGGGACTGTGGTTGACTATTTCTTGACTGTGGTTGACTATTTCCTGACTGTGGTTGACTGTTTCAGTCCCCGGTACATCCCCATGGACGGGGGCCTGCTGATCGTCGACGCGCAGGCGGAGGATTCTGGGACGTACCAGTGTCAGGTCACCAACAAGAACTTCTACAACTTTGTCCACGACGACATGCCATCCTCACCTCAGTGGCGTAACAGTCGCCCCGCAACCCTCTTTGTCACCAACAGTGAGTAGTGCTCAGGCACATTCATGGCTGGAAAGTGTGTGAGGCAGCATTCAGGCAGACATCTTTGGAGCCCTGCTGCTGGGGGGAGCCCGTTGGTCGATTTTATGATTATAAAAAAGAATAAATGCGTTTCTAAAGTGCCAGAGCCCTGTAAGACCGTACAGGTGTGAGGCTCAAACTGTCAAAGCACTATACATGAAACAGTACAACAATACGCAGTTTAAATTGAAATAATGCATTACAGGTCTAACTGTTGTGTAGGTGTCATTTTGGAGCTTGATAAAGGGGATTACCCCGAAAATTTGCATGTTGTGTTTTGTCCTAATAAGTAGCATTCTTTCGAACCTTTGACGTGTCATGAAAATGTGTCCGTGAGCACTGCTTTTCCCCCCCCAAAAGCTTGTATGCATGGCTGAAGTGTGGATTGTGTCACAAGCCAGCCTTTTTCTGGTCTTCACTGGTAAAGAGCTAACCGATATGACTACACTCTTCAGGAACTCAAACTTCAAGCAAAACAGTACTTCTGCTGGTAGAACGAACATACGTAATCTGTTGACAGTTAGCTGCAGGTTGGAGGGAGGGAGCGGGTAACTACCTGTGGCAGTTACAGGCTTTGCGTTGACTGGTAATTTTTTGCTATTTTACTGGTTAAGATTAGCACAAACTGGTTGTTGTTTTGTTTGACCGGTTCTAAGAAAACAACACAGCACAATGAGGGAGTGCGTATGGTGTGTGTGTGTGTGTGTGTTTGACTAGTGTGTGTGTGTGCGTGCACCTGTGTGTGTGCGTGTGTGTGTGCCTGTGTGTGTGTGTGTGCTGGTGCGTGTGTGTGCGTGTGTGTGTGCATGTATGTGTGTGTGTGTGTGTGTGTGGTGTGTGTGTGTGTGTGTGTGTGTGTGTGTGTGTTGGCGTGTGTGTGTGTGTGTGTTTGAGTAGGGTGTGTGTGTGTGTGTGTGCGTGTGGTTGAGTAGGGTGTGTGTGTGTGTGTGTGTGTGTGTGTGTGTGTGTGTGTGTGTGTGTGTGTGTGTGCGCGCCTGTGTGTGTGTATGGCGTGTGTGTGTGTGTGTTTGAGTAGGGTGTGTGTGTGTGTGTGCGTGTGTTTGAGTAGGGTGTGTGTGTGCGCGCGCCTGTGTGTGTGTATGGCGTGTGTGTGTGTGGGTTTGAGTAGGGTGTGTGTGTATGTGTGTGCATGTGTGTGTGCGCGCATGTGTGTGTATGTGCGTGCATGCGTGCTTGTGCGTGTGTGCATGTGCGTGCGTGTGTGTGCATGTGTGCTCTAGATGGGAAAGGAACTGGGTCGGGTGTTTGCTAGTTCAGTTCTAGCAGTAAGATGGACAGCCGTGAATCTGACCAGTTACTGTGACTCACCTGACCACTTCCCACGAACCACATTCACCACCTTACAGATGCCACACTGGTTTGAAAAATGTCCAGCGTGATGACCGAGTTGGTGATAGCAACAAACAGGGAAGAAGCGCCATGCAGAAATGGCCGTGATTTGAGTCTGCGGCTGACGAGGGTAAAAGACGTGACCAGTGTTTCTATTTTCAGGCACCAGGCCACAGGCCGCTCACTTCTTGCTGACCCCGCGCAACGTGACGTCCGTGCTGGTGGGGGACTCCGTGGACCTTCAGTGCGTGCCCGGTGTGTTTCACCCCCGCACTATCAGCTGGACTCGCACTGGTCAGTGTCTTAGTGTCGGTGTCAGTGACTGGTCAGTGTCTTAGTGTCGGTGTCAGTGACTGGTCAGTGTCTTAAGTGACTGGTCAGTGTCTTAAGTATGTCTTAAGTGACTGGTCAGTGTCTTAAGTGTGTCTTAAGTGACTGGTCAGTGTCTTAAGTGTGTCTTAAGTGACTGGTCAGTGCCTTAAAAGACTGGTCAATGTCTTAGGTGACCTTAAGTGTGTCTTAAGTGACTGGTCAGTGTCTTAAGTGCCTTAAGTGACTGGACAGTGCCTTAAGTGACTGGTCAGTATCTTAAGTGGCCTTAAGTATGTCTTAAGTGACCGGTCAGTTTCTTAAGTGACTTTAAGTGTGTCTTAAGTGATTGGTCAGTGTGTCTTAAGTGACTTTAGGTGTGTCTTAAGTGACTGGTCAGTGTCTCAAGTATCCACAAGTGTGTCTTAATTGACCGGTCATTGTCTTAAGTGACTTTAAGTGTGTCTTATGTGACCAGTCAGTGTCTCAAATGACTTTAAGTGTGTCTTAATTGACTGGTCAGTGTCTCGAGTGACCTTAAGTGTGTCTTAAGTGACCGGTCAGTGTCTTTAATGACCGGTCAGTGTCATAAGTGACCGGTCAGTGTCTTAAGTGACCGGTCAGTGTCTTAAGTGACCGGTCAGTGTCTGAAATGACTGATCAGTGTCTTAAGTGTGTCTTAAGTGATCGGTCAGTGCCTTAAGTGACCGGTCAGTGTCTGAAGTAACTAGTCAGTGTCTGAAGTGACTGGTCAGTGCCTTAAGTGTGTCTTAAGGGACTGATCAATGTTTTAAGTGTCTTAAGGGACTGATCAGTGTCTTAAGTGTGTCTTAAGTAACCGGTCAGTATTTTAAGTGACTGGTCAGTGTCTTGAGCCAGTGCTCACTGACCACCCGAGCTGGCCCGCCGTAAGTGTGATGTGCATGCTGTCCCTGAACCACTCAGCACGGCCCGCTGAACGCACGGTCACATACTTTCACTTTCACTTGTAGCCTTACCCATGATGCATTTCAGATATGCTACTTCCTTTTTATAGCATCATTTTCATGTTTACCAAGTTTGAATTGATGGGATAGTCTTTATGCTATAAAGTTCAAAGTTCGTGATTTTTTTGGAGCCGAAATTGTCCGAAGAGGATGGTTTAATGTTGTGCCGTTGATGGGGAATTGTGCTCGGCTGTGTCCAGGATTTGCTCAGGAGCAGGTGTTGAAAGGTGAAGAGTTTGACATTGATCTTGATATTGCCTGGACTGAGTTTGGGGATTGGATTTGAGAAAGGGTTTACATTATTATGTGTGTGTGTGCATCTTTTGATTAGTTATGCTTGAACCCTTGTCAATTCATTTGTTTATTTAAAAAAAAAATTGATAACATTTTCCATCTTGATGTACATTATGTGTGTATGCTTGTTCAGCGCTTTGAGCCGCAGGGTAGGCGCTTTACAAATTTCTGTTATTATTATTATTATATGATAAGAATTTTGAAATATGCATTTTGTGTGTGTGTGTGTGTGTGTGTGTGTGTGTGTGTGTGTGGTTATTGTTTGCTAGGTGACTACAATATTCAAGATTCTGTTTCTTGAAATGTATGCTAATGTGTTTTTTGTCATAAGTTGTTTGTATAACACATTGATATAAAGCTTTCTTGTCATTTTGATATTGATGTACGCATTTATAGTCTTGTACTTTTTTTGATTGTCAAGTGGATTTTAATGTTGATAATGTACAGCACCGCGAGCTTGTAAATTTTTACGGGGTATAGCGCTATATAAGAGTTATTATTATTTCTGGTTAGAGAAGAAAAAGAAAAAAGTAAAAAATATGAAACATGAATGACCGCTAGCATTCTAAAACAGGATCCAAACACGTAAAAGATTCAAAAGAACGCTTATTTATTATGACATAGACACACAAAATGCAAATTTTCGGGGTAATCCCCTTCGTCAAGTGACAAAACAACACTTAAACAACAGTTAAAAATGCTGAAAAATGAGATGACTTACCTTCTGTTTGGTGGAGTTGTTGTTCAGTGCTTGGAAGAATGTTGACATGTCATGAACTGTTGTTTAAGTCTTGTTTTGTCGCTTGACGAAGAAGATTACCCCCAAAATTCTTTTGAATCTTTTATGTGTTTGGATCCGTTTATAGAATAGTGCTTTACAAACTTTCTTTATTATTACTATTATTAAGGAAACAAGAGTTTTTTTTGTCCTGAGCTGACCGTGTGTGGTTGACATGATGTAGAAATCCAGTTACTAACTAACGAACTGTTTGAAACCAAACTAGATTTGTTGATGCGTTGTTGCTAGTAACCAGACCCAGCGCAAACAAAGCGGGCTGATGCAGTGACGGTAACGCTGACACTGACTGTATCCAGGGGTAACAATAACAATATAATGTATTCATCCCATTGGAAAATTAAAGCTGTCGCTCGACCTTATACATTAAGGCACAAGAACTGAATTGCACGTACCTCAATAATTCAAAGTCTGAAACACACAGTGAACGTACACATTCTTAGACATACACCCGCTGTATCTCAGTCTACGTACGCTAAAGCATTGATCTGTTGCTAACGCTTAGCAAACCCAAAATTACCTGGAATAATGTTTTCTGAAAGCGACAAGACCTTTTATAATATTGCCTGACGCTCCTGCACCTTTTTCCAGCGGAGTTGGATCCGAACACTGTCCTGCCGATTCAGACATCGGCCGACTTCACACTCTTGCCATGGGGGAGCCTGCGCATCCACCGAGCTTCCAGGGACCACGTTGGCACGTACACGTGCAGCCACACTCACTCGGCCGTCTCCGTGTCCAGCAGATTGACTGTGCTGGGTAAGCCGGTGTTGCGTTTGTCTGCGGAGAGTTCAGTGTTGGGTGAGAATTGGTGTTGGGTAAGAGATCGGTGTTGGGTGAGAGATCGGTGCTGGGTGAGAGATCTATGATGGGTGAGTGTGGTGTAGGGTGAGAGATCGGTGTTGGGTGAGAGATCTATGATGGGTGAGTGTGGTGTAGGGTGAGAGATTGGTGTTGGGTGAGGGATCGGTGTTGGGTGAGAGATCTATGATGGGCGAGTGTGGTGTAGGGTGAGAGATTGGTGTTGGGTGAGGGATCGGTGTTGGGTGAGAGATCGGTGCTTGGGTGAGTGTTGTGTTGTGTGAGAATGTGGTGTTGGGTGAGAGATTGGTGTTGGGTGAATGTTGTGTTAGGTGAGTTGTTTTGGTTGAGTGTTGGGTGAGTGTTATGCTGGATGAGTGCTGTGTTGGGTGAGTGTTGCATTGGGTAAGTGTTGTGTTGGGTGGGTGTTGTGCTGGGAGCGTGTTGTGTTTGGGTGAGTGTTGTGTTTGGGGCGAGTGGTGTGCTAGGTGAATGGTCTGGTTGAGTGTTATGTTGGGTGTGTGTTGTGCTGGGTGAGTGTTGTGTTGGGTGAGTGTTGTGTTTAGGTGACCTTTGTGTTGGATAAATGTCTTGCTTGGTGAGTGGTTAGTGTTCTGTTTGGCTAGTGTTGTGTTAGCATGATACTGGCATTAGGTGAGTGTTGTGTTGGGCATGGTACCAGCATTAGGTGAGAGTTGTGTTGGGCATGGTACCGGCATTAGGTGAGTGTTGTGTTGGGCATGGTACCAGCATGAGGTGAGTGTTGTGTTGGGCATGGTACCAGCATGAGGTGAGTGTTGTGTTGGGCATGATACCGGCATTAGGTGAGAGTTGTGTTGGGCATGATACCGGCATTAGGTGAGAGTTGTGTTGGGCATGATACCGGCATTAGGTGAGAGTTGTGTTGGGCATGATACCGGCATTAGGTGAGTGTTGTGTTGGGTATGATACCGGCATTAGGTGAGTGTTGTGTTGGGCATGATACCGGCATTAGGTGAGTGTTGTGTTGGGCATGGTACCAGCATGAGGTGAGTGTTGTGTTGGGCATGATACCCGCATTAGGTGAGTGTTGTAGTGGTAAGTATTCTGCTTGGCTAGTGTTGTGTTGGGCATGATACCGGCATTAGGTGAGAGTTGTGGTGGTGAGTGTTTTGTTGGGCTAGTGTTGTGTTGGGTGAGACCTCAGCACAAGGCCAGGGTTGAGTTGTAGTGTATTAGGTGAGTGTTGCGGTGAGTGTTCTGTGTGGCTGGTGCTGCTTTGGATGGGTGCTCAATGCTCAGTGCTCAGTGCTCAATGCTCAGTGCTCTGCTCAGTGCTCAATGCTCAGTGCTCAATGCTCAGTGCTCTGCTCAGTGCTCAATGCTCAGTGCTCAATGCTCAGTGCTCAATGCTCAGTGCTCAATGCTCAGTGCTCTGCTCAGTGCTCAATGCTCAGTGCTCTGCTCAGTGCTCAATGCTCTGCTCAGTGCTCAATGCTCAATGCTCAATGCTCAGTGCTCAATGCTCAGTGCTCAATGCTCAGTGCTCAGTGCTCAATGCTCAGTGCTCAGTGACAGTACTCAACGTTGCAGAGGAGCCGGTGATTCAGGACAGCTCCATCAGTCGGGTGTACCCTCTGGCCAGCATCATGCGACTCAGCTGCCTGGTTGCCGGGCAACCACCCCCCAGCATACGCTGGTTGAAGAACGGAGAGGAAGTGGTCCCTGTCCGCTACAGGGTGGAGGTGAGAAAAATGGCGGTCTGTGTGATCACAGTCAGCACTCCAGGGAGTTAATTAGCACTCAAAATACGTAACAAAAACACGACAACGAAGACCCAGAGGATGTACCTCTGGTGGAGTTTATGTACCTTGTATTTACCCGCATGCCAGGTGAGAGTTACCGTAGGTGACTCGAGTCTTTGTTGTGCTTGTGTCAGTATTTTCAGCGCTAATTAACTCCCTTGTGTGTTGATTCTGCATGAGCGCTCTGGGCCCCGTTCTGTTTCAGATCTGTCTGTCTGATCACAGTTTTACTGTCTCAGTTCGTCCAACCTGCTTGTGTAGGGTCAGTGACGTTTCAGCTCAAAGTGGCGTCTCTGTGTGTGGTAGGGAAAGCTTCCCTGCTCTGGACCACTCTGTGTGTGTGTGTGTGTGTGTGTGTGTGTGTGTGTGTGTGTGTGTGTGTTCGTGTGTGTGTGTGTGTGTGTGTGTGTGTTCATGTGTGTGTGTGTGTGTGTTCATGTGTGTGTGTGTGTGTGTGGTGTATGTGTGTGTGTGTGGTGTATGTGTGTGTGTGGTGTTTATGTGTGTGTGTGTGCATGTGTGAGTGAGTGAGTGAGTGTGTGTGTGTGTGTGTGTGTGTTTGCATGTGCGTGTGCGTGCATGCATGAGTGTGTGTGTGTAAGAGAGAGAGAAAGAGGGGTGGGTGATGTTTGTGTTAGTGTGACAGAGAGAGAGAGTGTGCATGTATGTGCGTGCATGCGTGCGTGTGTGTGTGTGTGTGTGTGTGTGTGTGTGTGTGTGTGTGTGAGCATGTGTGCATGCGTGTGCATATGTGTGTGCATGTGTGCGTGCGTGCGTGTGTTACAAGCACTAAAGGAGCTATTTGCTTTGAGTCTGAGAAGTCTAGTTCCTTAAGAAACGGGTTCACTGCACCATGACAGCCTCACGCCCAGACGTCATGTTTCTGTCCAGTTCCTGAAGGAAGCGCTGGTGATCTACCAAGGCAACCAGGAGGATTCTGGGTACTACCAGTGCCTGGTGGAGAACGAGGCCGGCTGGGCCCTCAGCTTGACGCGCATTGCCGTCCGAGTGGAACGTAAGTATCGCATTCGCAAGCGCTGCTGTGTCAGCCTCTGTCTTGTCTTGCAATCAGTCTCCAGCTGTTCTGGTTTAGACTTTAGATTGTTAGTTAACCCCCTCCCCCCTTCCCTATTCCTCCCCCCCCCCCCCCCCACATGCGTTTTTCTGTCACTGTGGAATGTGGATAATGTACATGCAAGCACTGCTGTGTCACCCTCTGTCTCGCGGTTGATGTCCAGGCACTCTGATTTAGACTTTAGGTTGTTAGTTACCCCCCCCCCCCCCCTCCCCCCTTCCCCCCTCATGTGTTTTTCTGAGGCTGGTGCGTAGCACTGTCAGAGTGGAGTATCAGTATAGCATTCGCAGGCACTGCTTTGTCACCCTCTGTCTTGCAGTCGATCTCCAGGCACTCTGATTTAGACTTTAGATTGTTAGTTCCCCCCCCCCCCCCCCCCCCCCCACCCCCCCTTTTCCCCCACCTTCAACCGTCCGCTTCCTACCTCCCGAGTTTTTCTGAGGGTGGTGCGTGTCACTTTCCAAGTGGAATGTAGGTATCGCACTTGCAAGCACTGCTGTGTCACCGTCTGTCTCGTGATTGATCTTTAGGTCAATAACTCTGAGACTTTAGGTCGTTAGTTACCCCCCCCCCCCCCCCCCAACACACACACCTTTCTCTAGTCTAGACCTGCTGAGTTTTTCTGAAGCTGGTGTGCATCACTGAGAGGAACGTAGGTATCGCGCTTGCTAGTACTGCTGTGTCACCCTCTGTCTCGCGATCGATCTCCAGGTATTCTGATTGAGACTTTAGGTCATTTGTTAATTAACACCACCCACCCACCCCCCAAAAAATTCTCTACCAACCCCCCCCCTCTCCCCCCAACCTCCCTGCAGTTTTATTTTGAGGCCGATGTGTGTCACTGTCAGAGTTGAATGTAGGTATTGCACTCACAGGCTTTGCTTTTTACCCACTGTCTCTCTGCCTCTCTGTCGCTGTCTCTGTCTCTGTTTCTCTCCGACTCTCTGTCTCTGTCTGTCTCTCTGTCTCTCTGTGTGTCTGTGATGAAATGTGTCAATATTTTCCTCCCCTCCAATGTGATCAAACGTGTCTATATTGTCCTTACCACCAATGCGACTACGACTTTAAATCAGCGTGGTGGTTGTGGTTTCAGCGGATGCTCCGTCGCCCCCCTACAACGTGACGGGCGAGGCCATCTCCAGCTCCCGGGTGCGAGTGCGGTGGGAGATGGAGCCGTCCGCTGGGAACCTGCTCAGCTTCACCGTCCACAAGCGTCTTGCCCACGGTCAGCAGCTGCATCAGAATCAGAATCGGAATATTTATCGTCCCATTACAAGTTTACAAGGAAATTTGTCTTACGGTGCACAGCAGGAAACAGAATAAACAATAGACTGACATTTTAACATGGCAACAAAGTCTAAAAATATACCAAAAGTCACGCAGCATATTATTATTATCACAGTATTGAAAAGTTAATATTAATTTTGTTTAGCTTACAAGTTTTATTCTACTGTTCTTGGTTTGTTTTGCCTCAATCAGCTCTTTCCTTTTTAATAAAAGAACCAAAAAAGTGTTTAAACAAATTACAGTTATAGCCAAAAACAAGTTAATAAAAAATAACATACGCACAGATGGACATTGGAACTGTTACAGACGCAGCATTGGGGAAACTTGTGATGAATGGGGTGGAGTGCATATGGATTTTTCTGAGCGCATAGATACCATCTTGAACTGAACGGGACTGTGGACTTGAACGCTGTGTACCTGTAGTTGTAAAACCTCAAGTAGCTATCAGACACCTACCGGTAATGACAATAGCATTCAGTTCTGTGGCACTGTCTCTCATCAACCAGGGTGAGCACACCGCGCTTTACAAGATCTACAAAAAACGGATAGAGAAAACCTAAACAATAATGTATATATTAGTAGTAGCTTGGTATTTTTACACCGAGTCAACCCGTAAAGTTATATCAGGCGAATCGGAATTAAATCATATATAATCATATTGTATTCCGCACAATTGCAGCATGTTTGTGGCGTTGATCCTGAAGGCTTTGTGTGTGTGTGTGTGTGTGTGCGCGGGTTTGTGTGTGTGTGTGCATGTGTGCGTGTGCGTGCGTGCATGTGTGTGCATTCACCCGTGTGTATGTGTGCATGTGTATGTGTGTGTGTGCGTGTGTGTGTGTGTGCATGTGTGTGTGTGTGTATGGGTGTGTGCATGCATGCATACATGTGTGTGTGTGTGTATGGGTGTGTACATGCATGCATACATGTGTGTGTGTGTGTGCAGAGGAGGGCGGGGAGGTGGTGGGAATAGTGGACAGCCAGAATCGCCAGACGGTGCTGGTGGGACTGACCCCCGACACCCTCTACGCCATCACTGTCAGGGCCTACAACAAGCGTGGCGCTAGCCCCAGCTCCCACCCCATCTACATCCGCACAGACCTCACCGGTGAGTTGTGTTCAGGTCAAGGTGTCCTTCACCGGTGAGTTGTGTTCAGGTCAAGGCATCCTTCACTGGCAAATTGCATTTAAGTCCAGGAGCCCTTCACTGGTGAGTTTTTCAAGTTAAGGAGTCCTTCGCTGGTGAGTTGTGTTCAAGTCAAGGAGTCTGTCACTGGTGAGTTGTTCGAGTCCTTCACCGGTGAGTTGTGTTCAAGTCAAGGCGTCCTTCACTGGTGAATTGCATTTAAGTCCAGGAGCCCTTCACTGGTGAGTTGTTCAAGTCAAGGAGTCCTTCACCAATGAGTTGTGTTCAACTGAAGGAGTCCTTCACTGTTGAGTTGCTTGAGTCAAGGAATCTTTCACCAGTGAGTTGCATTCAACTCCGAGGAGTCTTTCACCATTGAGTTGTTCAAGTCAAGGAGTCTTTCACCGGTGGATTGTGTTCAAGTCCAGGAGTCCTTCACCGGTGAGTTGTTCAAGTTAAGGAGTCCTTCACCAGTGAGTTGTTTGAGTCAAGGAGTCCTTCACAGGTGAGATGTTCAAGTCAAGGAGTCCTTCACTGATGAGTTGGGTTTGAGTCAAGGATTGATTCACTGGTGAGTTGTGTTCAAGTCAAAAAGTCCATCAGTGGTGAGTTGTTCAAGTCAAGGAGTCCCTCACCAGTGAGTTGTATTCAAGTCAAGGAGTCCTTCACCGGCAAGTTGTTTTAGTCAAGGAGTCCTTCACCAATGAGTTGTGTTCAAGTCAAGGAGTCCTTCACTGGTGAGTTGTGTTCAGGTCAAGGATTTGTTCAGAGGTGAGTTGTGTTCAAGTCAAGTCAAGCCAAGTCAAACAATCCTTCACTGGTGAGTTGTTCAGGTCAAGTCAAGTCAAGGAGTCTGATTCCTTTAAAAGGAAAATGTGGGTGCCACACAGAAATGACAAACAAAAGACTGTGAAACATACATGTATAAAAGAATACAGTGAAACATACATGTATAAAAGAATACAGTGAAACATACATGTATAAAAGAATCGCAGTGAAACATACATGTATAAAAGAATCGCAGTGAAACATACATGTTTAAAAGAATACAGTGAAACATACATGTATAAAAGAATACAGTGAAACATACATGTATAAAAGAATACAGTGAAACTACATGTATAAAAGAATACAGTGAAATACATGTATAAAAGAATCAGTGATACATGTATAAAGAAACATACATGTATAAAAGAATCACAGTGAAACATACATGTATAAAAGAATCACAGTGAAACATACATGTATAAAAGAATCGCAGTGAAACATACATGTATAAAAAAGATTTCACAGTGAAACATACATGTATAAAAGAATCACAGTGAAACATACATGTATAAAAGAATCACAGTGTCAGACATGTACAGCTAACAGCCAATGTTGATTTGAGAAGTGTTATCAAATAGAATATGGTAGAGTACTTGAATCTCATTCATGAGTTGGCCATTTGCTGGTAGAGCACTCAGGTCTCACTGGTGAGTTGGCCATTTTCTGGTAGAGTCCTTATGTCTCACTGGTGAGTTGGCCATTTTCTGGTAGAGTCCTTATGTCTCACTGGTGAGTTGTTTGTTTGCTGGTAGAGTCCTTATGTCTCATTGGTGAGTTGTTTGTTTGCTGGTAGAGTCCTTATGTCTCACTGGTGAGTTGTTTGTTTGCTGGTAGAGTCCTTATGTCTCACTGGTGAGTTGTTTGTTTGCTGGTAGAGTCCTTATGTCTCACTGGTGAGTTGGTCATTTGCTGGTAGAGTCCTTAGATCTCACTGGCGAGTTGGCCATTTGCTTGTAGAGTCCTTATGTCTCACTGGCGAGTTGGCCATTTGCTGGTAGAGTCCTTATGTCTCACTGGTTAGTTGGTCATTTGCTGGTAGAGTCCTTATGTCTCACTGGTGAGTTGGTCATTTGCTGGTAGAGTCCTTATGTCTCACTGGTGAGTTGGTCATTTGCTGGTAGAGTCCTTAGATCTCAGTGGTGAGTTGTTTGTTTGCTGGTAGAGCACTCAGGTCTCACAGGTGAGTTGGCCATTTGCTGGTGAGCACTTAGATCACATTGGTGAGTTAACCATTTTCTGGTAGAGTCCTTAGATCTTGCTGGTGAGTTGATCATTTGCTGGTAGAACACTCGGGTCTCACTGGTGAGTTGATCGTTTGCTCACTTGGATCTCACCTGTACGTTACCTGTTTTGCTGGTAGGGTAATGGTGCTCCTGTGGTGCTGGCATCCATGTTTCTTCCTCCAGGATTGCCTGACTTGGCGCGATGCTGGAGACTGAGAAAGACTGCAGACTTCATTCATCTTCCAGACTCGACTGACGAATAGACCGTGGCTGAGGAACGCGGAGAGACAAGTTTGGTACTGGCAAAGGAAAGCCCAGTTCATGGTGGGGGGAAGGTGTGCTGATTTTTATTTTTTTATTTTTTTCTTCGGCAGGTTTCCCAGCCCTGACTCTCTCGTACATCAGCAACTCCTCCATCTCCCTCGACTGGTCCGACTTCCACATCCGCCACCGACGGAAAGACGACATTGCCTCCTACAAGGTGTACTACGGCCTCAGCAGCTCCGAGCAGGTGGATGAGGTCACGGTTGATGCCAATCAGGACAGGCTCCTGCTCACAGGTGAGGTGGTGCCTTTAGGTTGAGTGTGTGGACTGGGCAGTTACTTGCTTGCCAGGTGATTGGGGCACACAAACACACACACACACACACACACACACACACACACACACACACACACACACACACACACACACACACACACACACACACACACACACACACACACACACACACACACACACACACACACACACACACACATGGATACATGTGCAAATGCATGTTTGTTTTTGTGACTGCAGATAAGTGAATATTGTGTTATTTTGTTTTGTTTTATAAATTTTGTTGTTTTGTAAGCCGACATGTTGTTACTTGATGATTGAGATCAGTTAATATCACGTACAGTCAAAGGCTTAAATGAAGAATAGAAAGACAACCACACACCACTACACTATCGTAAAAGCAACATACACCACACACACACACACACCACAACACACAGACCCCAGACACACACACCACACACACACACACGACACACACACACACGCCCCCCCCCCCCCCCCCACACACACACACACACCACCACCACCCCCCCACACCACACACACACCACAACACACCAACACACCACACACCACACCAAAACACACACACACCACCACCACACACACACACCACACCACACACACACACACACACACACACACCACACACACACACCACACACACACACACACACACACACACACACACACACACACCACCACACACCACACACACACCACACCACAACCACACACACACACACACACCACCACCACACCACACACACACACACACACACACACACCACACACACACACACCACACACACACACACACACACACCACACCCCCCCACACCAGTGAACCATAAAGTGATACCTGGCTGGTTGACAGACCTGGAGGAGAACCGTGAGTACCGGGTACGCATGATGGCCACCTTCAAGGGAGACAGTCCAGGCGTGCACGACGAGAGCTGGCCCTGGAGCTACATCCGTACCGGTACGTGGAGGAGGGGTTGTGTTGGCCATCCTCATCAGCAGGATGGTGATGATGACGATGACAACAATGATGACAACAATGATGACAAAGGATGGTGATGATGAGCAGCAGGATGATGATGATGGTGTTGTGTAGGCTACCCTCATTGGCATGATGATGATGATGGTGACAATGATGATGATGATGGTGTTTAGATGATGATGATGACGATGGTGGTGGTGGTGATGATGACAGTGATGACAATGTGACGATGATGATGGTGTTGTGTAGGCTACCCTCATCAGTAGGATGATGATGATGATGCTGACAATGACAATGATGATGATGGTGATGGATATAGCGGAGGAGAGAGAAAGAGAGAGATATGTACATTTAAACAATGTGTAAGCGCTTGGGGCCCTGTATGGGTTAGGCGCTCTTAAGTACCCATTATTAGTATTAAAATGTGTAAGCGCTTGGGGCCCTGTATGCATTAGGCGCTCTTAAGTAGCCATTATTACTATTAAAGCTGCGCTTGGAGTGCGCCACTGACTCTGTTGCGGCTCGACTGGCGTTGAATCGCTCTGTGCTGTTTGCCAGGCAACGTCTCCCTGCCGGCCGCACAGCGCCACCTGGCGGCCCCCTACAACCTGGACGCCCAGCCTCTGAAGCCGGACGCCGTCGCCCTGTCCTGGATGTACTCCGCCAAGGGTCTGAGCGCGGCGCTGCCCGTCACGCACTACACCGTGCGCTGCGAGGCGCTGGAGTCCATGGTGCTCGGAGGTCACTGCAAGGGCATCGCCACCCAGTCCCTCATCCTCAAAACCAGGTCAGTCGCATGCGCGGTTCTTCTTTGGGTCAGAGAGCGAGCGTGAACAGCCCCAGGGCTTGGGAATGTCCAGCCGGTCCAGCGGTCTGGACCGTCATGACCGAGATCCAACCACGAGGAAGGTTCAAAAGAATGCTGGTTTTAGTTCATGGGACAGCACGTAACACTGTGTGCACATTTTCAGCATTCTTTTGTGTAATCTTTTGCGTGTTGCGATCTTGTTTCAGAAGACTAGCAGTCACCTTTGTTTCAGATTTCTTTTTCCCATGACCACCAAAACTGGCTGCAGAGCTACAAAGATAACAGGTGGTTTGTGGTGTTTTTCCAGCTAGGTTTGAACAACTGGAAGGACTGAGCTACAAAGATAACTGGTGGTTTGTGGTGTTTTTCCAGCTAGGTTTGAACAACCAGAAGGACTGCGCTACAAAGATAACTGGTGGTTTGTGGTGTTTCCACTAGGATGGAATAAATGGAAGGACTAACCTACAAAGATAACTGGTAGCTTGTGGTGTTGTTTCAGCTAGGATTGGACAACTGAAAAGACTGAATTACAAAGATAATGGGTGGTTTGTGGTAGTGTTTCAGCTGGAACGGAACAACCAAAAGGACTAAGCTACAAAGATCACGGTTTGTTCTGGAACAGAACAACCGAATGGACTACAAAGATAACAGGTGGTTCATGGAGTTGTTTCAGTTGGACGAAACAGCCAAAAATTAAGATAATGGGTAGTTTGTGGTTTTGTTTCAGCTTGAACGGAACACTGAGCTACAAAGATAACGGGTAGTTTGCGGTGTTGTTTGAGCTGGAGCTGAACACCGAGCTACAAAGATAACGGGTAGTTTGCGGTGTTGTTTCAGCCACAGCAACATAGCCACCGTGGACAACTTGCAGCCCTTCACGCTGTACAACATCTCCGTGTCGGCGCACAGCGACGACATCCAGGGCCCCTACAGCCATCCCATTCTGGTGCAGACCAAAGAGGATGGTGAGTTGAATCCACTGTCATCGTGACTGTGTTTCTCCTGACGATGTGTTTGTCCTGACAAGATTATAACACGCTGTAATTGTGACTGTTTCTCCTGATTTGGTCATACACTGTAATTGTGACTGTTTCTCCTGATTCGGTCATACACTGTAATTGTGACTGTGTTTCTCCGAACGAGACTAGAATACACTGTAATTATCTTACTGACGAGAATAGAATACACCGTAATTATCTTACTGTGTTTCTCCTGACGAGACTAGAATACACTGTAATTGTGACTGTGTTTCTCCTGATGAGATTATAACACACTGTAATTATGACTGTGTTTGTCTTGACAAGATTATAACACACTGTAATTATGACTGTTTTCTTGACTTTAAACACTGTAATTGTGACTGTTTCTTGATGGTTATACACTGTAATTGTGACTGTGTTTCCGACGAGTTCAACTGTAGACTGTGTTTCTCCTGATAGAATACACCGTAATTGTGACTGTGTTTCTCCTGATGAGATTATAACACACTGTAATTATGACTGTGTTTGTCTTGACAAGATTATAACACACTGTAATTATGACTGTGTTTGTCTTGATGAAGATTATAACACACTGTAATTGTGACTGTGTTTTTCCTGATGAGATTATAACACACTGTAATTGTGACTGTGTTTCTCCTGACGAGATTATAACACGCTGTAATTGTGACTGAGTTTTGCCTGATGAGACTAGAATCCACTGTAATTGTGACTGTGTTTCTCCAGACTAGATTATAACACACTGTAATTGTGATGAGACTAGAGCACACTATATTTGTGACTGTGTTTTTCCTGACGAGACTAGAACACACTGTAATTGTGACAGTGTTTGTCAGAGACATGTCCCAGCTACAACGTGTCGAGGAAGACTCATTGGCCAGTGGAGACCCATTGGAACCAGTGTAGAAAACTCTTTAATCCTTTTGAATGTGTTGTCCGTCCTGAGATGACCCTGGGGGGTTGTTGACAGGACGTCAAGATCGAAGGTCTCTGCAACCACTTGCACATGAGTATGCTTACAGACCAATGCTCGGACACATGTACGCCATGCTCGTACGCATGTATGCCGTCCATGCTCACCCAAGCCTCTGAGATCAGCGTAAATTTTTTTGGCCTGCATTATTGACTTAGAAGTATTGAGATACGTTCTTCGTTGTGCGATCGAATGACAGCTTTAATTTCCTGCTGGGATGAATAAAGTATATTGTTATTTCTGCTTTTCAGTTCCATCCCGGCCGGAAAACCTGGAGGCGGAGGTGGTGTCCGAAGGACAGGTTCGTCTCCAGTGGCAACCACCCACCTGGCCGAACGGGCTGATTCAAGGTCACTTCATTCAGTACGTGAACCAGCAGCGCGGCACTCATCGGGAAGTCAACATCATCACCCACAGCGATCTGGCCAACATGACCTGGATTCAGCTTTACCAGAGAGGTTTACTATCGTCATGTTCACTATCGTCATGTTCACTGTCGTCATGTTCACTGTCGTCATGTTCACGGTTGTCATGTTTACTGCCGTCATCTTCACTATCATCATGTTCACTATCGTCATCTTCCTTACGAGGTGACCCAAACTCCAAGCACTGGTTTACGACATCCTGCCTTCAACCACTGCCGTATTTAGCCTTTACGCCATAGGGTCCAGAAAACTGTCAGCTAACGAGCAGTTCTTTGTTGGTGCTCAAACAGTAGTAAGTTTGTGTTACAAACAACTCAAATTATATCAAACATTTGTTTTATAACTGACCATGCTGCTTATGCCAGCTCAAATAAAACCAAAATCGTTTGAATTGAGACAGCACTCTTTTCTTTACCCGGGATGGATGCGCCTCATGTTTACGTGTGCGATTGGGCGCTAGGCTGCGTCCACAGTCATATTAGTACCCAAACCTTTCGGAGGGCACTGACCGCGTCGGTGGACAGCTGCGCGGAGATCAAGAGTGCCTCTTCAGTGGCGTAACTAAATCTGTCAGAGTTTGGAGGAAGGTGCCGGAAAGCAGTGCTCAGAGTGTGGAGGTGACCCTGCGTAGTCGACAGGATGTTAAAATCCAAGTGCTAAGCAGCTTGTCCTCATCATTGCCCTTGCCCACAAAGACTTTGCGAGTGATACAGGTCTGTATTATCATGATCATCATTGTCATCAGCTCTGTCCTCGCCCACAAAGACTTTGCGAGTGATACAGGTCTGTTGGTGAGGTATTATCATGATCATCATTGTTGTCAGCTCTGTCCTCGCCCACAAAGACTTTGTAAGCAATACAAGTCCATTGGTCAGATATATTACTGTGACCATCACTGTCGTTGTCTACAGTGACTTAAGTATTGAACAGTGCAGCTTGGATTGAGCTCTGTCAGTGAAGTAGGTATTGACCTCATCATCATCACCATCATCATCATTGTCGTCATCGTTGTCATCATCGTTGTCATCGTCGTCATCATTGTCGTCATCATCATCATCATCTTCATCTTCATCTTCATTGTGAACTATGCAACCACAGAAAACACTGCATTTTGTTGTCTTTTCCAAAAGCCGCTTAGCTTGGGGGTGGGGGGGGGGGGGGGGGGTATGTTATACCACCACATAGAACACTGCTTTCTGTCATCCAAAAGACACTCTTGGATGGGTGGGGGGTGGGGTGGGGATTGGCAATGGGGGGGGGGGGGGGATGGTAGGAGATGGTTACTGTCAGAAAATGAGCTTTAGGTTTTCATCCCTTGCAAGGCCTGTGAACAGTACCACCACGTAGACCACTGCTTTTTGTTTTCCAAAAGACGTAGACCACTGCTTTTTGTTATCCAAAAGACGTAGACCACTGCTTTTTGTTATCCAAAAGACGTAGACCACTGCTTTTTGTTATCCCAAAGACAGCTGACCACTCTTGGGGGGGAGCAGGGAGGGACCTTGCGCATGAAGAGGTGGTTACTACCTGAAAATGAGCTTCCGAAATGCGTGTCGCGTGTGACCTGTGAAGCATCTGTCCTTCCCCTTCCATAGTTTCTTTGGATTATAATTATATTGGAATACTTGAAAGAATCGAGTGTTTCTGGAAGAATTTAAGTTTGTGAAGATGGGTTTTTTTTTATCCGTTTTTTTTGTTTTGTTTACCCATTCTTAGCTCTGATTTTTTTTTAAAATCTGATGATATTCTAGTTTCAGCCTATAGATACATTTTTCCTCTGTTTTAAAAAATCTGACAGTATGCTAGGTTTAGCCTGTATGCATATATATATATGTATATACATTTTTAGCACTTAGTTTATGCTGAATGCATTTTGCCCTGAGATCGTTGTACTGGTTGATGGCGTAAAAAGCCGACTTACTTGCTTATTTGCCTTTCCACTTGAATGAGTCATGTGACTGTGGTTGCCAGGCAACATGACGCAGGCCACGGTGGGCAACCTGACGCAGCGCGTCTACCTCTTTCAGGTCATGGCCTGCACCAATGCCGGCAGGGGGGCGCCCTCTACCCTCGTCTTCGTGCACATGGGAGGTAAGCGCTATTTTCTGTTTCTGTTTCTGTATTGTTTTTGTTTATGCCGTCTTTGTGAACAAAAAACACTGCTTAGTTTATGACCAAAATGTGCACAAAGGTGAAGTTTTTTAATTAATTAATAAATCTTCCAAGCACCGAACAGACTGTAAAAACTGAACCCAAACAAGTTTTTTTCTTTAATTTTTCATCATTTTTCACCGTTTATCTGTTGCTTAAGTGTCATTTTGTGGCTTGATAAAGGAGATTTCCCTGAAAATGTGCATACTGTGTGTCTGTGTTAATAAATAAGCGTTTGTTTGAACCTTAATTAATTAATTAATTAATTAGTTAATTTGGGAAGAGCAAAAAAGAAAATGAGGTGGTAGTGTTGGCCTGTTGGTGTGAGTGGGTCATCCCAGATCCTGAAACATGAGCACTGTCAGTTTTTTAACAGTCGATTGTCTTTGACTTCGCTAGGAATGCTTAATTATGTGTGTGTGTGTGTGTGTGTGTGTGTGTGTGTGGTGTGTGTGTACTCTGGGGGTGTGTGGGGGTGTGTGTGTACTGTGTATGTGCATGCGTGTGTGCGTGTGTGCATGTGTGTGTGTGTGTGTATTTGCGTGCGTGTGTACATGCATGTGTGTGTGTGTGTGTGTATGTGTGTGTGTGTGTATGCATGCGTGTGTGCATGCGTGTGTGTGTGTGTGCGTGTGTGTATATGTGTGTGTGTGTGCATGTGCGTGCGTGCATGTTGTACATGTGCAGAGGGCAGCTTGAAGAGTGGACTGAGTGACCAGCACCTTGGGATCCTTGGTGGCTCAGTGATAGGTCTGACCAGCATCATGATCACAGTGGTGGTCATTGTCTGCAAACAGAGGTAACAACACACTCAGGGTCTGCATCCCCCTTGCCCCACATAGGCACTGCAGTGTGTGTGTGTGTGTGTGTGTGTGTGTGTGTGAGTGTGTGTGTGTGTGTGTGTGTGTGTGTGTGTGTGCATGCATGTGCGTGCGTGTGTGTGTGTGTGAGTGTGTGGTGTGTGTGTGTGTGTGTGTGTGTGTGTGTGTGTGTGTGAGTGTGTGTGTGTGTGTGCATGTGTGTGTGTTTGTGTGTGTGTGTGTGTGTGTGTGCATGTGTGTGTGTGTGTGTGTGTGCGTGCGTGTGTGCGTGCGTGCGTGCGTGTGTGTGTGTGTGATGCAGCATTATGTGTTTGTGTTATTTTTGAGCTTTTATGTGTACATTTTGGTTGGTCTTGTAAAGTGTGATGTGCTCACCCTGGTGAGATACAGCACTATAAAAATAATAATAATCAAAAAATAATTACGAGTATTTGTAAAGTGCAAAATCTTGTCAGTAGAGACTGTTCTAAATAAATTATAAGTGTGTGCGCATGCGTGTGTGCGTGATCTTGTGTGCGTGTGTTTGCCGTGCTTTGTTTGAAAATGTTTGTTAATTTTCATATGTTTTGTGTGCTTGTATACCACTGATTTGTATAATTATGAGTATTTGTGCATTGTATGTTTTTGTTTAAGTTGTAAAGCACTTTGTGTTTCTGAAAGCGTTCTATAAGTTACCTATTATTATTTTAAAAAATTCTGATTATAATGATAATAATGAAGGGGATTTCTGTAGTGCCTGTCTACACACAAGGTGGGTTCACAGGGTGGTTTACTATCTCACTAACAACACATGCATACCACACACACACATGCACACCCCACACACACATATGCACGCATGCATGCATGCACACTACACACACACACACACACACACACACACACACACACACACACACACCCAAGTGTGTAGCTTTTAAGTGTCGTTTTGTAGCTTGTTAAAGCGGATTGCCCAGAAAATTTGTAGGTTGTGTTTTGTCCTAATAAATACTGTTGAAAACTCAAAACATTTTACTTTATTCTGCAAAATGTTGCAAAAGAACTGGTTCAGAAATAACGGAGTAATGAGCATTGAAAGACAGTGACTGTACGTTTGGCAACTGGTACCAGAGTCAGAAAAACAGCTGGCGCCAAGAGCTGCTGCATTGCAGAACTGCTGAAAGGGTTAAAATTAGAAGAAAAAGAAAAAAAGAAGCCTGGTTCACGATTTGTGTTTCAGCTCCCTTTTTCTGTCTGCCATTTTACCTCTGTTGGTTCTTTCAAATCTTTCTGGAAAACCTTTGTCTTCTTAGTAACCTTTTCTTCAGTCCCATGGCCCTGATATATGATGTGTGTGTGTGTGTGTGTGTGTGTGTGTGTGTGTGTGTGATTGTGTGTGTGTGATCGTGTGTGTTTGTGTGTGTGTGTGTGTGTGTTTGTGTGTACTGTATGTGTGTTTATGTGTGTGTGTGTACTGTGTATGTATGTGTGTGTGTGTATATGTGTGTGTGTGTTTGTGTGTACTGTGTGTGTGTGTGTGTATGTGTGTGTGTGTTTGTGTGTACTGTGTGTGTGTGTGTGTGTGTGTGTTCAATTTTGAAAACGTATACATTTAAACAATGTGTAAACGCTTAAGGCCTGTGCAGGGTAGGCGCTCTAAGTATCCATTATTTTTTAATTTATTTTTTATATATTTTTTTCCAGGCAGCTTCAGAAGCAGCTTGAAAGCCGAGTTCGATTAGAGCAAGGGAGGCAACCCTCCCCAAGGCCACATGACCTGCAGAGTCAGTCCTCAGTGACCTCACATCTCTCCCCTTCAACAGTGCAAGTGAGTGGACTGGTGGAGAGAGAGAGAGAGAGAGAGAGAGAGAGAACGAGAGAGAGAGAGAGAGAGAACGAGAGAGAGAGAGAGATTATGTGTGATGATGATGAAGTGTTGCTTAATGTCCTCAGATGTCAGTTGACATATTAGGGACAAGTTGCACCTCATATCTTACGTCCACGGAAACCAGAAGGCTCGTTAGGACGGACAGCCCAGGACGTCCACCTCGACTCTCACACAGCTCCTGAACTAGTGTGTTGGTGATTTTTAGTGTGTGTGGGTCTGGGTGTATGTATGTGTGGGTGTGTCTGGGTGTATGTATCTGTCTGGGTGTGTGTGGTGTCTGGGTGTGTGTGTGTCTGGGTGTGTGTGTGTGTGTGTGTCTGGGTGTGTGTGTCTGGGTATGTGTCTGGGTGTGTGTGTGTGTGTCTGGGTATGTGTTTCTGGGTGTGGGTGTGTGTCTGGGTGTGTGTGTGTCTGGGTGTATGTATGTGTCTGGGTGTGTGTGTGTCTGGGGGTGTGGGTGTCTGGGTGTGTGTGTCTGGGTATGTTTCTGGGTGTGTGTGGGTGTGTATGTGTCTGGGTGTATGTATGTGTGTGTGTGTGTGTGTGTGTGTCTGGGTGTGTGTGTGTGTGTGTCTGGGTGTGTGTGTGTGTCTGGGGGTGGGGGTGTATATGTGTCTGGGGTTTTGGTGGTGTGTGTCTGGGTGTGTGTGTGTGTGTCTGGGTGTGTGTGTGTGTCTGGGGGTGTGTGTGTGTGTGTGTCTGGGTGTGTGGTGTGTGTCTGGGTATGTGTGTGTGTCTCTGGGTGTGTGTGTGTGTGTAAGAACCTGAGAAAGTTTACTTTTGTGATGTGTTTCAAAGAGCTTTCATAGGACAATTAAGTACCATCACATTCTCATGTCTCATGAAGATTCATCAACAGAAAAAAAAAAGGGGGGGGGGGGGGGGGGGGGGGGGGGGGGGCTGTCCCCTCTCCAAAAACAACTACAATAACAGCAACAGTTCATTCTATCAGCATCTTTGAAACTCTAACAATAACCCCCACTGTAGGCTTCTTATGTTGTTTGTTTGTTACCATTCCTCAGCCAAAACCCTGAAGTCCACCCAGTGTTGGGGGTGAGACAGTAGTGTGTGCAGCCATTTCCCCACACCTGTGCATTACTGTCACACACATATGCCAATGAATTGTTACCCACCGCTCCAGCAGCTGCACTCTGACTTAAGGATGCATTTTCTTTGTAGACGGTGGTCATGCCTGACTGCTTGAGCAATGATGCCCCAGAAATCACTACCAAAGAGATGGGTACTAAAAACTAGTCTAAAAACTGTTTCAGATCTAAAAACTAAAAGCTATGGTCTGTTTCAGAGCTAAAAACCATTCTGTTTCAGAGCTGAAAACCTGGTCTGTTTAAAACTAAAAACTAAAAATTATGGTCCGTTTCAGAGCTTAAACCAAAAAAATTATGGTCTGTTTCAGAGTTAAAAACTAAAAACTATGACCTGTTTCAGAGCTAAAAACTAAAACTTACGGTCTGTTTCAGAGCTAAAAACTAAAACTCACGGTCTGTTTCAGAGCTAAAAACACAAAAACATAACCTGTTTCAGAACTAAAAACTTAAAACTGGTCTGCTTCAGAGTTACAAACGAAATTCTACGGTCTGTTTCAGAGCGAAGAACTGGAACAACTGTTGGATCCACGGCCGTACCCCACTGCCGCCCCCATCCCCACCATGGACAGGGACAGCGGCTGCTCCTTTCCACCCCGCCACCAGTGGAGGAGGGGGAGGAGGCTGCGGATGACATCGGTGATGAAATCCGCTGTCTGATGGAGGGGCGGGCTGCCTGCGTGGCGGCGGGGAGCGTGGATGTGATGAGCATGAGAAACTGTGAGGAGACAGGGTTCGAACACAGAGAGACAACATGCTGACCAGGTCGCACAACCGCTCTTTTGTGTCCCGGTTTGTCAACCCTGTACGGGAGTAACTGTGCAGAGACAGGGTTCGAACCTGGAGAGACGACATGCCGACTCACTCACTCACTCATCTTTTGTGTCCCTGGTTTGCTGGCCACGCGTGTAAGAGGTGATGTGGTTCAAACACAGAGATGAATGGCTCGCTGATTCTGTCATAGGCTCGTCTTTTGTGTACCACGTTTCCTTGGCTGTGCGTGTAAGCAATGCTGTAGAGACAAGGGTAAAACAGAGAGAAGACATACTGACGCTGTCACCGGCTGAAATCACGTGTTCCAGTTGGCTGCTTATGCAGGACAGAAATGTGATGTGGAGGCTTGGGGTTGAGTGCTGAGAAACGATGTTGTGACTCGGTGGCTGGCTCTTTTTTTGTGTGTGTTCCGGTTGGCCGGCCACGCCTGTCAGAAACCATGTGGTGATGTAGGGCTGAACTCAGAGCGACATCGTGACTCAGTGGCTGACTCCTCCTGTGTTACGGTTGGCCGGCCACGCGTGTCAGAAATTATGGAGGCACAGGGTTCAGCGTAGAACGACGACATCGTGACTCAGTGGCTGACTCCGCCTGTTACAGTTGGCCAGCCATGCGTGTCAGAAATTATGGAGACACAGGGTTCAGCGTAGAACGACGACATCATGACTCAGTGGCTGACTCCGCCTGTGTTACGGTTGGCCGGCCACGCGTGTCAGAAATTATGGAGGCACAGGGTTCAGCGTAGAACGACGACATCGTGGCTCAGTGGCTGACTCCGCCTGTTACAGTTGGCCAGCCATGCGTGTCAGAAATTATGGAGACACAGGGTTCAGCGCAGAACGGACGACATCGTGGCTCAGTGGCCGACTCCTCTTCTGTGTTACGGTTGACCGGCCACGGTTACGATTGGGACGTGGAGCAACTTGCATCAGAAGTAAAAGCGTGGAGATACAGGGGGTTAAAAGAGGTCAGAGCCAGCATGCAAACTGGCGCCTCCTGTTTTGTGTGTTCCGCTTGGCTGGCCGTGGCTGTGGTCATGGTACCGGGGCAGCTTCCATCTTGAGAAATGGTGTGCGCGGAGATGCAGACGCAGGTGACGTGCTGACTGGCTCCTTCCTCTCTGCTGATTCTGGTTGACCCGCCACCTGTGTGGCTGGGTTAGGGAGCAACCTTGGAATTGTTTAAACCTGTGCCATAGGAGGTGGTGTTCTCTGTGATTTCATGCTTCACTGGACCGTGGCGTTTGTGCTGACGGACAGACGCAGCAACATTGCCGTGTGCTGCCAGCAGCAAGGAAAGGGTGGGGGGTAGGGGGGAGGATAAAGGTGGTGGGGGGGGGGGGGGGGGGGGGGGCTGTTACAGTGGAACCTCACTGTAAATAGCACTGTAGAACTGACTCATGTGTTTAACTGTTCTGTTTTTTTTTTTTGGTTTGTTGTGTGTCTGTTTTTTTTTTTTTGTGTGTTTTTTTTTTTTTTCTTGGTGGACATCTGTTATAGGAGAAAGGAGAGAGAGTTGCTGTTTTCTGTGTTTGTTTTTTTCCAGTCCAGATTTAGGTGAAGCATGAGATAGTGCCCTTATGTGAAATAGTTCTCTGCTGCTTAGTGAGAAAGGTTTCAGGATCAAGTTGACAACAGACCGTTAGGATGGAACCTGCTTTGTCATGTATGGTGCCCTTGATCTGCTTGATCTTTGTTACCTTGATCTAGTTGACCTTGACCTAGTTTATTGTGATGTAGTCACCTTGACAGTGTTACCTTGATCTAGTTGACCTTGACCTAGTTTATTGTGATGCAGTTACCTTGACACAGTTCCTCTGATGTAGTTACCGAACTAGTTCCTTTGGTATAATTATCTTGACCTGGTTACTTTGGTCTAGTAGTTAACCTTGGTGCAATGTTAATGCTTTGGTCTAATTATCCTGACCTTGTTACTTTGATCTTGTTGTTAACCTTAGTGTAATGCTTTGGTCTACTTTGGTCTGATTATCCTGATATGGTTACTTGGTGTAGAAGTTAACCTTGGTGTAATGCTTAGGTCTACTTTGGTCTAAATATCTTGATCTGGTTACTTTGGTCTAGTAGTTAACTTTGCTCTAGTGCTTTGGTCTACTTTGGTTGATTATCTTGATCTAGTTAACCCTGGTGTAGTGCTTTGGTCTCGCTACCTTGGTCTAGTTACTTTGGTGTTGTAGTTGACCTTGGTATAGTGCTTTGGTCTACTTTGGTCTATTTATCCTGATCTGGTTACTTTGGTCTAGCAGTTAACCTTGCTGTAGTGCTTTGGTCTACTTTGGTCTACTTATCTTGATCTGGTTACTTTGGTCTAGTAGTTAACCTTGCTGTAGTGCTTTGGTCTACCTTGGTCTAATTATCTTGATCTGGTCACTTTGGTCCGGTAGCTAACCTTGCTCTAGTGGTTTGGTCTAGCTACTTTGGTCTACTCAACTCTGGTAGTTAACCTTGGTATAGTGCTTTGGTCTACTTTGGTCTAATTATCTTGATCTGGTTACTTTGGTCTAGTGGTTGACTTTGGTGTAGTGCTTTGGTCTAGCTACCTTGGTCTACTCAAATCTAGTAGTTAACTTTGGTGTGGTGCTTTGGTCTAACTACCTAGGTCTACTCACCTGGAACTGCAGCTACCTTGATTATTTACCTTGGCCTTCGGGACAACAGGATTCCTGGAATCTTGCAGTCTCTCCGCCTCTCCGCCTGAACACTTCCATGACTTATGACAGTGGCTGGTGTTTGTAGGAAACTCTGGGCAGTGAACAGACAACAAGGGGTCCTCCCCTCGCAGAGCTCAGGCGCTACGCAAAAGTCGAGGTGGACGCCCTGGGCTCCCGTCGCTAATAAGCCTACGGTTTCTGTGGACGTTACATGAAGCAGCGCTTCATCGTCAACCGCCCCACGCCTCCAGTCATTTTTTCCCCTTTTAGGTCATGTAGAACATGAAGAAAATGGTCGAGACCACCGGCAGTACCCTCTTCCGGTCAGAATCTCTCTCAGGGTTCCTTCACGCGGGGCACAACCATGGATACCATGGCGACTGTAGCGGACCTGTTTGTGTTCGATCTTCGGCAGCCTTCTTTTACATTTTCTATGTGGTGTTATAGAGAGAAGAATGAACGACAAACCAAGTTGAAGCTGCAGTGGCACAGAGAGATAGGAAGGGGGCAGGGTAGGGAGGGAGGAGCGGGGGGTGGCGTTGGTTTGTGATGGGCGGAAGGGCGGGAGAGCCAGAGAACTTTCACAGCATAGTGGATGGTATTTCGGCTGGGGGGGTGGGGGGGTGGGGTGGGGTGGGGGTAGGGGTAAGAAGGAGGGAGGAGTACACGTGTGATAACGAGGGAAGAGAATGGACTGGTCAGTCTGCAAAGCGGCAAGCAGCAGGTGTGTGGCAGCAATGGAGCAGGCAGTGACACTTTGCATTTTATATTTTACCTTTTATTTGATTGTTTGGTATCTTTTGTTAAATTCTGTATATATATAAGATATATATAGAGAGAGATAGAGAGAGAGAGAGAGAGAGAGAGAGAGAGAGAGAGAGAGAGAGAGAGAGAGAGATTTATAAAAAAAAAAAATCAAAAAATCTTTAGATGAATTTCTTTCGTCTTGCTGGGGAATTGAGTAACTTGCAGAGTGGGGCCAGCCAGGCTCATACTGGGGGCCTCCAGTGGAGCAAAGAGGCAGACATCAAGCTGTATAGACACGGTTTTCCTTTATTTTTCTGTTGCACCGTGAAAATAGCTCAGGTTGTGTTTTTAAACCTCAGGTTTTTGAAGTAACACCCCACTGCCCGCCCCATCCCCGCATTTTTTTTCTCCCTCTCCAAGTTTGGTGTTTCACATAAAATTAAAAAAGTCATGAGTTTATTTGTTTTCATTCTTTTTTTTAACAGAAACAGGGTGTAGTGCGCTGGGGCTGTTAGTGCTACAGTGGAACCACGCTGTAAAGGTCAGCCATTCTGAAAATGAAACCTAGTGCTACAGTGGAACCACGCTGTAAAGGTCAGCCATTCTGAAAATGAAACCTAGTGCTACAGTGGAACCACGCTGTAAAGGTCAGCCATTCTGAAAATGAAACCTAGTGCTACAGTGGAACCACGCTGTAAAGGTCAGCCATTCTGAAAATGAAACCTAGTGCTACAGTGGAACCACGCTGTAAAGGTCAGCCATTCTGAAAATGAAACCTAGTGCTACAGTGGAACCACGCTGTAAAGGTCAGCCATTCTGAAAATGAAACCTAGTGCTACAGTGGAACCACGCTGTAAAGGTCAGCCATTCTGAAAATGAAACCTAGTGCTACAGTGGAACCACGCTGTAAAGGTCAGCCATTCTGAAAATGAAACCTAGTGCTACAGTGGAACCACGCTGTAAAGGTCAGCCATTCTGAAAATGAAACCTAGTGCTACAGTGGAACCACACTGTAAAGGTCAGCCATTCTGAAAATGAGACCTAGTGCTACAGTGGAACCACGCTGTAAAGGTCAGCCGTTCTGAAAATGAAACCTAAGAGGTCTTACAAGAGTGGTGGCCCTTAAGGTTCTTTGGTACAGAAATACAAAGGAAGAAATGGTGGCAGAAGGTTGCGGGTTTTGTCAATGGGAGAGGATAAGCCAGGAAACACCATGTTGTTACACCTTCTTGAAAATCTTCCTTCAGATTTTTTTATGCCTTTATGAAACTCTTCCTCCAGATGGTTACACCTTTATGAAACTCTTCCTCTAGATGATTACACCTTTCCAGATGGTTACACCTTTATGAAACTCTTCCTCTAGATGATTACACCTTTCCAGATGGTTACACCTTTATGAAACTCTTCCTCTAGATGATTACACCTTTCCAGATGGTTACACCTTTATGAAACTCTTCCTCTAGATGTTTACACCTTTCCAGATGGTTACACCTTTATGAAACTCTTCCTCTAGATGATTACACCTTTCCAGATGGTTACACCTTTATGAAACTCTTCCTCTAGATGGTTACACCTTTCCAGATGGTTACACCTTTATGAAACTCTTCCTCTAGATGATTACACCTTTCCAGATGGTTACATCTTTATGAAACTCTTCCTCTAGATGTTTACACCTTTCCAGATGGTTACACCTTTATGAAACTCTTCTTCCAGATGGTTACACCTTTATGAAACTCTTCCTCTAGATGGTTACACCTTTCCAGATGGTTACACCTTTATGAAACTCTTCCTCCAGATGGTTACACCTTTATGAAACTCTTCCTCCAGATTGTCACACCTTTATGAAACTCTTCCTCTAGAGTGTTACACATTTCTTCAGACTCTTCCTCAAGATTGTTGCACATTCTTGAAACTCTTCCTCCAGATTGTCCCACCTTTGTGAAACTCTCACTCTGGAGGAAGAGTTTCATAAAGGCGGGAACATTCCTGTTCGTGTAAAGACAGCTGTTGGATATCCTGTTGCTGTGAAGTGTCGAGCGCTGGAGCGACCGGGTCGTTCATATCCTGTAGTGATTGGGTTTCGTGAGAGCCTCCTTCGGGCATTTATTTCGTCGTGCTCTGGTGCCCACGAGAGCCTAGAAGACGGGTTCTTATAAATACACACGCATGCACGCACACACAAACACACACACACACACACACACACACACACACACACACACACACACACACACACACACACACACACACACATGCTTGCCTTAAATACGTTGTGTTTTCAATTGGACATGTTTGTGTGTTGCTCGTGAATATACTTTCACTGTGCTTTTTTCCCTTTCATCTTTAAAGGGGGGGGGGGGGGGGGGGGAGAGACAGACAGACAGACAGACACAGAGAGGGGGCGGGTGAGAGGAGAGAGAGAGAGAGAGAGAGAGAGAGAGAGAGAGAGAGAGAGAGAGAGAGAGAATTGGGGGGGGGGGGGGGGGAGAGAGACAGACACAGAGAGGGGGGGGGTGAGAGAGAGAATTGGGGGGGGGGGGGGGGGGGGTCAAAAGATAGTCGTCATTTACTTGCTGGTGGTGTTTCATTATTTTATTCAATCAGTCTGGCTGCAGAAACATCCACATAATGTGATTGATAGTTTAAGGATCTATCTGTCAAGAGTTTACAAACCTCCGCATTTGGATTTCCGCTGCTCGGCTGCATAGCAGTTGGCTGAATATATAATTAACGGTTAAAGTGTCAGCAAAACTTTCAGGGTTTCAATGTTTTGCAACTTATTTTTCTTAGTGCATATATGTACCTCGGTCACCGCCATGTAACTTTTCACTGTTTGATGGTGGTGGGGGTGGGGGGTGGGGGGGGGGGGGGGGGGAGTGTCGGCGTTGGGTGGCAATGTTGTTTGTTGCAGCACCGATCAATGGCTTATAGGCATAAGTGTGCATTGAATGGTTGTATAATTATGGAGTCAGTTTATTTCGACAGCTGTTTTGGTTGCAGCGTGGATTGGTCAGTGCGGTCATTCACTGATGTTAAGTGAGACTGCATGTTGTTGTTGTTGTTCTCCTTCCTAGACTGCCATTTTCTCTAGGGACCTGTGAATAATTTTGATGCATATCTTCAGCGTTTTACTTCTACTTCTTTTTGGTTAAACAGTAACCCAGATTTTCGTGTGTGTGTGTGGGGGGGGGGGGGGGGGGGGGGGAGGGGGTTGGAGGGGGGGGAGGGGACGGGGTGCGGGGGGGGGGGGGGGGGGGGGGGGAGAGAGAGGATGGGAGCAGTTTTGATCTAATCTAACATACTTGTATTTTGAATGTCAGCGCCGTGCACTCATTGAGGACAGGCACATGCAGATCAATATTTATGATCCTTATTATTTATGTGTTAGCAAATGGCTGCGGAGATCTGATTCATTTCTGCTGTTTTTGATAGGGCATATGTCTTGATAAAAGCCAGATTTTGGTGCGTTTTATTTTTGCAACTGTTTTGGCGTGTGCCAGTGGACGGCTGTATTTATAAACTATGCCTATAGATGACTGTATAAACTAAATCATTTTATTTCTCCTGCTGACAAATGTGTTGCGACGACTGAAAGACTCCGTGTCTGGTCTGTTTATTTTTCTTCTGCTTTGCCCAGGTCATACATGTATACGTATGTATTGATGAATTATGCACACATCTTCAGTACTTTATGTCTCCTTCTGCTGTTGGGTGTGCGTTGATGTAAGGATCTGTAACTCTTGAGGTTTTATAATTATCTGTAACTTTGAGCGTTTTATAATTATCTGTAACTTGGAGCGTTTGATAATTATCTGTAACTTGGAGCGTTGTATAATTTGCTGTTGTTTCTCCTCCTGTAGTTGTACGTAGCGTCAGTCAGGGTGTGTGTCGATGTGTGGTTGTTAGTCTTCAGTGTTTCATTCTCCTGCTGGTTATCCTGAGGTGACCCTGTATATCTGTGACCCTGTATATCTGTGACCCTGTGCGTCTGGGTCACAGGATTACGGATCTGAGAACTAAGCGACGTCGCCTGCAGCATCAGGTCCGTGTCACTGTCAGCGTATATTCATGTACGATTAAGTAAGTAAGTAAACATGGTGCTTAACGTCCACAGAAACCGTACGGCTTATTAGGGACGGGGAGAAGGGGGGGGGGGGGGGGGGGGGGGTATGGAGGTGGTGGGCGGAGAGGGAGATTATATACCTATCACTGTCACTGTCACTGTCACCACCATAATGACTTCTGCATTAAAGTGGGCAGCGATGAGAGCCGTTTTAGTGTTTCATAACTGTGAGGGCCAGAATCAAAAGACAGTGTCCACAGACCACAACTTTTGAAGAGAAAGGAGAGCCGAAGCGGATTCGAACCGAGGTCCCTCCGCTTACCAGCCTAACGCCTTACCGCTGGGCCAAACCGGCTCATTTAGGTACGATTGTCGATCTTTGGTGTTTTATTTCTCTCGCTGCTTGACCCTGAGGTGACCCTGCGCAGGAGACAGTGCGTGCTGATGTATTGGCCGGTTAAGTGAAGCTGGTTTGCACGAATGAATGCCCTTTGTAATCTTTCGCGCAAGAAGTCGCGATAGGTCGCAGTGTCACTTCCGGGCCGATTTCTGTGTAGGCGTTGCTTCTCGCTGTGTATAACAATGGAAGTTGAACCTAGAATTGCGAAGCGATACAAATGCCACCACTGTTGCAGTTGCAAAAATTACCGGAGAAAGGGGATGGAGGATGGAAAACAAAGCGTCTTTGCACCATTTTTTGGCTGACCAGAAGATCGCGATTTCGTGGGGGAAAAAATGTGTTTTGGGGCATCCTATAGACAATTCTGACTACGGGCCAAGCTGGCAGTGTAAAATTCGCAAATTCACTGTCATCGCCTTCCATTGTGAAGAAAGTACGCACCGGAAGTAAAAGCAGCCAAGGGACTTAGGCGATGCTGGGCAAAAGTCAAAGGAGTTAACAGCCCTGCCTGAACCACCCAATAGAGCCATACCTGTCAACCCATACAATTTACCGGTATAAAATACCGTTTTTTTCTCTCATTATTTTATTTATTTATTTTTTTGGGGGGGGGGGGGGGGGGGGGTATGGCCATGTTAGAAAATCGATACAGGAAAACAAACTGAGCGAAAAGATTGAAAAACTGTCGAACGAGCAGCCGACACACGCCATCGCCAAAAGCACACTGACTGGCCTAGTGCAATAGGCTAAGAAATCTCGTTGGAAGCGAGATTTGAAGTCGTGCATGTGTATTTCGCACAACATTGCTTCTTCCTTCCACTGCCACACGTGCTGGATGGAATTCAAAATGCCGCTGCCACCAGCGAAAAAACAAAAGCCCTCCGCCTGCATAAGGGAAATACAGGTTGACAAACTCTGGACTAAGGTTGACTCCCAACAGGGGTTGACAGCTGTGTAGATCAGCAACTCGGATCATTTTATTATTTAATATTATTTCTCCTTCTGTAGTTACTGTGACAGGGTCCGTGTTAATGTCTGTCAGTCGGTCATGTGTTTTTTTCTCTTTTTTTTTCTTCTTTCTTTTTTCTCTTGAGGCAACAATTTGCAGTTTTTACAGGACGTAAAAATCCTGGATCTGACTTCTCATGCTGTTGCTGATGTGCCATGATGTGTTTTGGTGAATGGCTGTGTCAGTCTGTGTTTTATCTGTCCTGTTGTCACTGTGTTAGGGTGTGTCAGTGAATAGCTGTGTCAGTCTGTGTTTGATCTGTCCTGTTGTCACTGTGTTAGGGTGTGTGTCAGTGAATAGCTGTGTCAGTCTGTGTTTTATCTGCCCTGTTGTCACTGTGTTAGGGTGTGTGTCAGTGAATAGCTGTGTCAGTCTGTGTTTTATCTGTCCTGTTGTCACTGTGTTAGGGTGTGTGTCAGTGAATAGCTGTGTCAGTCTGTGTTTTATCTGTCCTGTTGTCACTGTGTTAGGGTGTGTGTCAGTGAATAGCTGTGTCAGTCTGTGTTTTATCTGCCCTGTTGTCACTGTGTTAGGGTGTGTGTCAGTGAATAGCTGTGTCGGTCTGTGTTTTATCTGTCCTGTTGTCACTGTGTTAGGGTGTGTGTCAGTGAATAGCTGTGTCAGTCTGTGTTTTATCTCTCCTGTTGTCGCCGTCGGCGCGTGTCTTACTGTCACTCAACAGCTGTGTCAATGTGTTAAACGTTTCACTGTCCTACCTCTGACTGCCTACTGGTATACACACGTTGAACCTCAACTGAACACGCGCGTTGCCACCTTTTGCAGCAACTAGCGCACCGGGTTGTTCAGAAAAAGGGTAGCTACACAAGTTTCCTCAAACAGTCGTCGTGTATGCGGCATCCATTTTTGACCATTTTTGTATTGCTTAAAATTTTAATGACCTCTGTTTTCTCATCAGTGTAATTTGGCCAGAAGCTGGAAAAAAGGGAGAAAATAAATAAATTGGGGGGGTGGGGTAGGGCTGGGGGGGGGGGGGGGGGGGTTATATTAGCAGTTTCAAGCATTTTTGTTTAGCTGTGTTTTCGCCAGGCAGTGACCAAACTCATTGAATCAGGTTTTATTATTTTTCTTCCTTTTTTCCCCCACTCATTTCTTCTTCTTTTTCATTACAAATTAAGTGTTCCTGTTGAACTCAGTTTGGTTTGGCTGTGTTTGAAGTTTTGGATATTCCTTTGTTTGTTCAGCTAGTCAAAGAAAAAGAAAAAAAGAAAAAAAATACACGTTGAAAAGTTTTGATTAATCAAACATGATCCTTTTCCCACCACTACCTTTCCCACCCCACCGCTGGTCCCCCACCCTCACTCCCCAAACCCCCAAAGGAAAGGAAAAGAAGTTATTGTGCCACCCCTCCCTCCCCCCCACACCAATAAAAGAAAAGCCGACGAAACACACCCCATGAAGACCCCACCCCCACCCCCCCCCCACCAATAAAAGAAAAGAGAGAAAGAAAAAGAAAATGAAAGAAGAAGATGGAAAAACAGCCAAGTGACTGATCATTAATGATACGTGTGCCATCATCTCTGTGTTACTGCTTTCATGCAATCAGTTGTCTTTCTTGTGGAACAGTTGTCTATCTTGTGGAACAGTTGTCTTTCTTGTGGAACAGTTGTTTTTCTTGTGGACATCAACTTGCCTCAGAATGTTTGTATCCTATATATATATATATAAATATTGTTTTTGTTTTTTTACTCTGTTCAGAACTTGAGCATGTGTTTCTGACTGTGCCTCGGTTTAGCGTTTCTGTAGTGCCATGGTCAGCAAGGGGTGTCTAATGGTGCCCAGCCATAAAATGTTTTGTGTCTTTTTTCCTTTTTTTCTTTTTTGCAACAGTTTTAGGTTGCGTCAGTGTGTGTAGAATGATGACTTTTTACTCTCAGATTCCACATAGATCTTTTCTTCAATATGTTGGTAGTTCTTCCCCCACCCCCCATCCACCCACCCCGCCGCTTACTCTCTCAACAGCAATCTTTTTGTGTGTGTGTTTATGTTTGTGCATTTGACTTAGTAGTTAAAAAACAGGAAACTGGTAGTAGTAGTAGTAACTTGGTGTTTTATGTCCAGTCAACCAGTACGGTTATATCAGGGCGAACCAGTACGGTTATATCAGGGCGAACTGAAAAGTGGAAAACTTTTATAATGTATGGATTATCCAAGCGACAAAAGTTTTGTGCAAATGGTTGATACAAAATGATTCATTTTTACATGCAGTTTTACCGTCTTGAAGTATGTGTTTTTTTCCTTTTTGTTTTTCTTATTCTGATCAAATCCACAACTATTGATCACTTTAACAAGTCTTTTTTTGCCATGTCTCCAGATCGTGATAAAATCAGAGGGGCTCAGTCATACCAGATTTTTATATATTTTTATATCAAATCAGCAGGTCTCAGTCATTACCGCCCCTCCTCCCCATTCCTTGTTGATGTGGCCAAAAGCTGTTGATCTGATCAAGATCTGAAGTTGGAAAATGGAGACGCTTGCGAATGTGACTGAGAGCTATTGATTTGATCAAGATCTGAAGATGGAAAATGGAGACTGAGAACTGTCGATTTGATCAGGATCTGAAGTGTTGAGGAGCTTGAGACACAACGCCAAGGACGTCACACCATCGGTCGTCTGGAGGAGAGTGGCGTGGAGAGATCAAACCGTCAACGATTTTCATTGAAAAGGACGAGAGAGGGCCGTCGCCAATCAGATGAACATTGGAACCGTTTCAAAGGCATCGTTGGGGAAACTTCTGAGAGAAGGGCATGTGGGCTTTTCCGAGGGCATAGACACAGTCTTGAACTAAATTGAACTGAACTAATGGTCTCCGCTTTGGTCAGTTTCCGTTGACGTGATCACAATATCTGAAATGGACCAACATCAGGATGCATTGGTCAAGTTCTGTTGACGTGATCACAATATCTGAAATGGACCAACATCAGGATGAATTGGTCAAGTTCTGTTGACGTGATCACAATATCTGAAATGGACCAACATCAGGACGAATTGGTCAAGTTCTGTTAACGTGATCACAATATATGAATTGGTCAAGTTCTGTTGACGTGATCACAATATCTGAAATGGACCAACATCAGGACGAATTGGTCAAGTTCTGTTAACGTGATCACAATATATGAATTGGTCAAGTTCTGTTGACGTGATCACAATATATGAATTGGTCAAGTTCTGTTGACGTGATCACAATATCTGAAATGGACCAACATCAGGATGAATTGGTCACACGGCAATTGGTCTTAGTGGAGTTTGATCCCATTAAGTAAGTAAGTAAGTAACTTGGTGTTTTACGCCCAGTCCACCATCATGGTTATATCAGGGAGATGTGATCCCACGTAATAATAACAATAGTAATAATAATAATGAAGTACATTTGTAATGTGGTCACCGACGCCCACAATGCTCACAAAAAGCTGCGTATCTAAATATACCTCACCAAATTCTATTGACGTGTATTAGACACTATACGGAGAGGGTGGTTACAATACGTGCAACCCACGCACAGGCACAACTCGCGCGCGCGCACACACACAGGCACACACGCACAACTCACGCACACACACGCACACTCTCACACACACACACGCACAACGCGCGCGCACACAGGCACACACGCACAACTCGCGCGCACGCACGCACGCGCGCACACACACACACACACACACACACACACACACACACACACACACAACCACACACACACACACACACCTACGCATCCCCTTTATCAAGCTACAAAACGACACGTAAACAACAGTTAAACGGCGAAAAACGATGACTGTGAGATGGAGAGCTAACCCACGGCGCTGATCTTTTTTGGGGTGGGCTATGTCCGGTGCTTGACGCACACAACCGTTTTAAAAGAACGCTAACTTTACTGGGACGACACAAAACGTGTGGAAACTTTCGGGGTAAGCCCCATTTTCTGCATTTGCTTTCGACAAGAGTATGGTCTACCTGTGGTGACCCGGAGCAAGCGGTTGAGAGGACGGTAATGTCCTGTTGCAAACTCCAAGCACTGGTTTACGACATCCTTCCTTCAACCACTGCCATATGTTTAGTTACGCCATAGGGTCCAGAAAACTGTCAGCTAACGAGCAGTTTTTTGTTGTTGTTGTTGTTGGTGGTGGTGCTCAAACAGTAGTAAGTTTGTTACAAACAACTCAGATAAAACAAGGCGTGTCATTTATAGCCACCAACAAAGTTTACACCAGCACAAATAAAACCACAATCATTTGAATCGAGACGGAACTCTTTTTTTTCTTCTTTTTTACCCGGGGTGGATGCGTCTCGTGTTTACGTGCGTGCTTTGGCGCTAGGTTGCTTCTGCAGTACCCGAACCTTTCGGAGGGTGCTGATCGCGTCGGTGGACAGCTGCGCGGAGATAAAGAGTGCCCCTTCAGTGGCGTAACTAAATCTGGCAGAGTTTGGAGGAAGGTGCCGGAAAGCGATGCTGGGAGTGTGGTCCTGTTGCCGACTAACTTGGTCCTGTTCCTCCCTGTTCAACGGTCCGTATTGTGTAGAGTGGACCGTGACCATCGTAGAACAGCAGGTAGGTAGGTAGTGTTGCTTAATGTCCTCGGTTGTCGGCTGACATATCAGGGACAAGCTGAGACCAATGCCGAAGCATGGTTCAATATAGCTTTACGTCCACGGAAGCCAGAAGGCTCGTTAGGACGGACAGCCCAGGAAGGCCACCTCGACTTTCACACAGCTTCTGAACTATGCTCAAGTTGCAAAATTTTTCGACTGAATTTTATACTGCAGGAGCTAGTTATAGCTCAGTGAACACTGCTAGAAGTGCACTTTGAGCGTTTTTTACCATCCCAGATTGCCGGATGCACAATGGGGAATCACCCAGATGTTCAGTTGTAGGATCCTCAAAGGTGCTTTTGAAAAGTGACCTGCTCTGCCAAAGTACGAAGAGACATGGGATGTAAGTGTGGTGTTAAATTACTTAACATCCCTGGCTGGTACGGGAAAGCTGGACTTGAAGCAGTTGACTCTGCGTACTGTCATGTGACTAGCACTGTCAAAACGGGCCGAAGGGGACATGCGCTGTATCACACTCCGAGCAATCGCTTTCCGGCACCTTCCTCCAAACTATGACGTGTAGAATAGTCACCATGGCCGCGCAGGTAGCGTTGATTAGCCGTGACCTGTAGAGTTGACCTTGACCTTGCAGAATGGTTGCCCTGCTTTGACCTCAAAGCCTTGACCTTACAGAGTGTTCACCGTCGACCCGGTAGACCTTTGAACGCACGGTTGATCAGAATCGCATGGCTTTGATTTTGATTGTAGTAACACCACCTTCCGCCTTCCCCTCCCCCCCCCCCCCCCCCCCCCCCCCCCCCCCCCCCCCCCCCCACCCTCCACCGACGGCAGATCCAATACTGGAGCAGCTATTAACAGTCCTTGATTATGTACTGTTTTTTTCAGTAGTTTGTTTGTTTGTTTTGTTTTTGTTTTTTTAATTTAATTTGTGTGTGTGTGTGTGTGTGTGTGTGTGTGTGTGTGTGTGTGTGTGTGTGTGTGTGTGAGAGAGAGAGAGAGAGAGAGAGAGAGAGAGAGAGAGAGAGAGAGAACTCAAAACTCAGAACCTTATTACTCAAGGATTGAGATTTTAGGCGATAGCCTCTTCCTACAATCTGTCCATGCTAATCTATATAGACAACACACATAAAGATTATTAGAGAGAGAGGTGTGTGTGTGTGTGTGTGTGTGTGTGTGTGTGTGTGTGAGAGAGAGAGAGAGAGAGAGAGAGAGAGAGAGAGAGAGAGAGAGAGAGACTGACTCTGTGTGTGTGTGTGTGTGTGTGTGTGTGTGTGTGTGTGTGTGTGTGTGTGAGAGAGAGAGAGAGAGAGAGAGAACTCAGAACTTTATTACTCAAGCATTGAGATTTTAGGCAATGGCCTATTCTTACAATCTGTCCTTGCTAATCTACGCAGACAAAACACAAAGATTATTAGAGAGAGAGAGTGTGTGTGTGTTGTATTGGGGGGGTGGGGGGGGGGGAGAAAAATAATTCTGTACAGTCGCATTGTGACTTTGCCGTCACGTAAAGCGCAGCGACAGCCGCTGGGGTCGCGAAGTGGTCATCGTGGGCGTGGTGGGCGGTGCGTTTGATTCTGGGAGCTGCCAGTTGGCGGACGTGTCGGGGAATGATAGTGCGTGGGAACTGAGTGCTTCGGGGGGCCGGGTGTCAACATCGTGTTGGTGGTGGTGGTGGTGATGTTGTGGTTGGATTTGTCGTTGTTTTGGTTGTGGTTGGTTTTGTCGTTGTGGTTTTTGTTGTTTGTTGTGGTTGGTTTTGTCGTTGTTGTGGTCGTTTTTGTTGTGGTTGATTTTGTCGTTGATGTGGTCGTTTTTGTTTTTGTTCTTGTTTTTGTTGTAGTGGTGGTTGTTTTTGTTGCTGTTGTTTTAGTTATTGTTTTGGTTTTGTTTTGTTGTTGTTTTTGTTGCTGTTGTTTTTGTTCTTTCTTTGGTTGTTTGTTGAGGTTGTTTTTGTTCTTCTTCTGGTTGTTTTTGTTGTCGTGGTTGGCTTTGTTGTGGTTGTTGTGGTGGTGGTTTTTGTAGTTGTTGTGGATGTTTTTGTTGTGATTGTTTTGTTGTTTCCAGGCAGGATTTTCGAGTGCCTTTTTTGGCCAAATGCAGGGGAATTGTTTTTCTTTTCTTTTTATCTTTTTAAGGACACAGCCCTTCATTTTGTCTGGAGTTCGGTATGTGTGTGTGTGTGTGTGTGGAGGGGGCTTGTTTGGTTATACATAATCATGTTAGAAGTGGTACTAAAACTGATGTAAACAGAACTCTTTAATGTAAATCCTTACCAGTCTCAAGAAACTGTTGCGGCCAGAATCAGAGACAGACGAATACCCAAACAATTACGTATGTGTATACGCTATTTGTGCCTGAGAGGCGTACATTATGCAACCGCCATACTTAGTAGTATTGTAAGACAGTATCAAATTGTATTGTGCTAGTATTGTAAGACAGATCAAAATCTGCAATGCTGTGGAAAGCGGTATTTCTCCCCTCTCCCCTCTCTCTCTCTCTCTCTCTCTCTCTCTCTCTCTCTCTCTCTCTCTCTATATATATATATATATATATATTTTTTTTTTTTTACCGCTTGTCTGGAATTCATTAATGTGGTCGCGGCCGCCTTGAAATCAAACGTGTATATAATACCTCAGTACCATTTCCAGTACCTCCATTAGCATGCTACGTCTGAACTTGGGCAGCGGGGATAGCTCAGTGGTTAGAACGTCAGACTCGGTGATTGAAAGGTCCCGGGTTCGAGTCCCGGGTTCGAGGAGGGGCAGGAGAATCCTCTTCTCCAGGGTCAACTTTCTGTGCTGACTCTTATTTCGGTATCCGTTCCACCCCCGTGTTACCGCAGTAGCACGTAAAATAGCCCAGTCATTCTGCCAAAAGTGCAGGTGGCAGGTTACAGCTAAACAGTTACGTATGTGGCTTTGCATGAAGTGACATGGTGCATGGTTGTGTGGTATACACAGAACGCGCCGAGACGGCAGCAGTTTCATGTGGCACCAGCCATGCCAGCGCTGTAAGTACACCACTTCGGTGGATATTCAAAAAAACGCGCCATAAAAAGCTAGTCACTCATGTAGCAAGCAAGCAAGCGCAGTGAGTCTGCTCAAGAGAGCGGAGAACAGCGCAGTATAAAAGCGATCAACACTGTACCTCCAGTACCAGGTCCACTACCTCCATCAGCGTGTTCGACCTGAACTTCACTTTAGGGCAGCTTTCAACCAGACACCCCAGCACGTGCAGGCAGACACAACAGCACGTGCAGCAAGACACAACAGCACGTGCAGGCAGACACCCCACCACGTGCAGCAGACACCCCAGCACGTGCAACCAGACACCCCAGCACGTGCAGCAGACACCCCATCACGTGCAACCAGACACCCCAGCACGTGCAGCCAGACACCCCAGCACGTGCAGCAGACACCCCTGCACGTGCAACCAGACACCCCAGCACGTGCAGCCAGACACCCCAGCACGTGCAGCAGACACCCCAGCATGTGCAGGCAGACACAACAGCACGTGCAGCCAGACACCCCAGCACGTGCAGGCAGACACAACAGCACGTGCAGCAGACACCCCAGCACGTGCAGCAGACACCCGAGAATGTTGCAGTAATTGTCACGGAACGTCTCCTTCCTGTCAGCGCTGTAGGCTCAAAATAATTCCAGTTAAACTTCAACCTCCTACGTAGGTCTAGTCGGCTCCCTCTCTCTCTCTCTCACTCTGTCTCTGTCTCTCTGTCTCTCTCTCGCTTTGTTTATAGTAATTTGAAAAAGAAGAAGTAATATGTAAAACAATATAAAACAATATGTAAAAATCATTTTCATGCAGTTTATTTATTTTAGGGTATCCTGGTGAGTTGTTACCCTTGGGTTGACATTGCCCTCCCCCCCCCCCCCCCCCTTCACCCGCCCCACTTCTCCGCACACTCCCACCCCGTTCCTTTTTTGGGGGTGGTGGTGGAGAAAAACAAAAACAGGGTTGTCTCGTTTAGGAAGGTTACCTGTAGCAGCATTTGTTTAACTGGCAAGCATTTTTGTTGTTGACTTCACTTGTGCATTTGTTGGAGGGGGGGGGGGGGGGAGTTGGAGGGGAAGGGGAGAAATAAAAACGAACAAACAGTACAATACAACTTTATTGTCTCTGTGTAGAGAAATTTGCCTTCTGGCTCGTCATTTACATAAAACATTCAATACATTTTACAATAAAACATGAACAATTCAATAGAACACGGAGCTAAAAAACACACACAAAAAACCGCACACACACGCTCAAATACAAAAGCCAAAATACTTAACAATAATGTCCGTACACCCGCACACACACACACGCTCGCAGGGGTTGTCTCATTAATTTTGTGAAGTCGCCTATAGCAGCATTTGTTTAATTGGCATGCATTTTTATCGTTGACTTTACATGTGTTGGGGGGGGGGGGGGGGGGGGAGGATAAAAACGAACAAACAGGGGCTGTCTCATTAATTTTAGGGAAGTCACCTGTAGCAGCATTTGTTTAATTGGCAAGCATTTATATCGTTGACTTTACATGTGCATTTGTGGGGGTTGGAGGGGGGGGGGGGGGAGGAATAAAAAGGAACAAACAGGGGTTGTCTGATTAATTTTAGGGTAGTCGCCTATAGCAGCATTTGTTTAACAGGCAAGGATTTTTATCGTTGATTTCGCATGTCCATTGTTGTTGGGGGGGGGGGGGGGGGGGGGGGGGAACAAACAGAGGTTGTCTCATTAATTTGAGTGAAGTCACCTGTAGCAGCATTTTGTTTGACTGGCAAGCATTTTCATCGTTGATTTCACATGTCCATTTTTTTTCTTCATTTTTTTTAAAAATGTGTGTGTATGCTTTGGGGGGGGGGGGGGGAGAGAAAACGCACAAACAAGGGTTGTCTCGTTAATTTGAGGGAAGTCACCTATAGCAGCACTGGTTTGTTTAATCGCCAAGCATTTTCGTTGTTAACTTCACATGTGCATTTGTTGCTGGCCGTGCCGGAATTTGCGTGTGCAGCCGTTATACTCGTGCGGTGACCCTGTGCAGTGGACGGAACTTCTCAAGGAAATTAATGATTTTTAACAAATTGTAATTAAGCATTTAGCAAGATTATCTTTTACACACATTGCTAAGCATTGCTTTTTTTCTTCTTCTTTTTTTTCTTAAAAAACAGTTTTTATTTAAGCATTTACCAAGTTTATCTTGTACACACATTGCTAAGAATTGCTTAAAGGTTTCATTATTTTTATTTTTTATGTTTGTATTAAAAAATAAATAAATATATATATATATATATATATATATATATATATATATTTATTGATCTTGCTTAATATTGTTGAATTGTTGTACCAAGGGTGTTTTATGGCTGGCCGTGTGTCACCAGTCGCAAAATAGGTGCCAAGGGCGATAACCTCCTTTAGTGAGTAGTTCACTGGCAAGGGTATTTTATGGCTGGCCGTGTGTGTCACCAGTCACAAATAGGTGCCAAGTGCGATAACCTCCGTTGGTGAAGCGTTCTCTGGCAAGGGTGTTTTATGGCTGGCCGTGTGTGTCACCAGTCACAAAATAAAAAGGTGCCAACGGCGAGAACCTCCTCACACAGAGCTCAGGAGCTGTGTGAAAGTCGAGGTGGCCGTCCTGGGCTCCCGTCCCTAATAAGCCTTATGGTTTCTGTGGACGTAAAGCAATACTTCCACAACAGAGGTGTTTTATGATGGCTGTGTGTGTCACCAGGTCCCGCTTTGGAGGCCTCTCCCTGACAGGGCTGTTTTATGGCTGGCTTAGTATATCAACAACAGTTTCCTTAGGGGAACATTGGTGACTGTGTTTTATAGCTGGCTGTGTGTGTCACCAGCCACAATCTCCCTATGGAGAACACTTCGTAACAAATGTGTTCCATGGCTGGCTGCGCATGCATGCGTATGTCAGTGTGTGTGTGTGTACATATATTCTGAAGCTTGACAAGCCGTGTTTGTTTATTTGTGTGTATTTTTGTTTCAACCCCTTCATTGCCATGATGTACGTCACTTGAAAAGATCTATAAAAGTGCAAAATCTAAACCCTTAAACTTTTCGTCTTCTTTTTCGCACTGGCGTGTGAAAGGATTTTCATCAAAACGCATAGCGTTGAAAGTAGATGTGTTAAAGGACCGGAAAACATACTGTTCGCAGGCACGTTCGTGCGAAATCTTTCAGCCCGGAAATTAAAAATAATAATTAAATTTCGACTTTTGATGCCTGTGCATGAAAAACTGAGCCAAAGCAAAGAATGTTTGCGGCCACGATCATGTCCCCCTTGCCTGCATGTCAACAGCTCGCTTTACGTTTTGTGCAGATCCACACGGTTCACTAAGTTAACGCTTTGGAAAAGGAACTGACGTAATTCTATTTAAACACGTAAAAGGTTATTTACGTGTTTATATACGTAAAAGGTTATTTACGCTGTTATAATTCTGTTTAAACACGTAAAAGGTTATTTACGTGTTTTATTTACGTAAAAGGTCATTTACGCTGTTAGGACAAGACAATACCAGCAGATTTTCGGGTTGATGTCCTTTGTTAAGCTACGAAACGGCGCTTAAACAACAGCTAAACGGCCCAAAACGATGAAAAATGCAGTGAAAAGTTAAACCACTTATCAGTAAGTTATCTGTTTTTGATTGAGCTATGCTCGTTTTCCTGACCAGTTTAATTCTGTTTAGCTCATAATTGTTGTGGTGGAACCTTATCCATGTCTTTTGTGTAATCCATCTTGCTTTGGAATTTTTTTTTTTTTTTTTTTGGGGGGGGGGGGGGGGCGGAGGGCAGGGTTGGATGGGGTTGGGGGGGGGGGGGGGGTTAAAGGGCTGAGTGTTCTGTATATTTTCAAACTTGCCCAAGTAATTGAAAAATGATCTGATGAGATGCTTGATTTTTCTTTGTGAGGAATGTGTGTGTTTGTGTGTGTGTGTGTGTGGTTCAAAGTAGGGCTGCGTTAGACACAAGGAAACATTGCCATGGTCTGTTTTAGACATGTTGAAATGTTGCCACTGTCTACTTTAGACACACTGAAATGTTGCCATGGTCTGGTTTAGACACATTGAAATATTGCCACGGTCTGCTTTAGACGCACTGGCATGTTGCCATGATCTGTTTTAGACACATTGAAATGTTGCCATGGTCTGGTTTAGACAGATTGAAATGTTGCCATGGTCTGTTTTAGACAGATTGAAATGTTGCCATGGTCCGGTTTAGTCACATTGAAATGTTGCCATGGTCTGCTTTAGACCCACTGACATGTTGCCATGGTCTGGTTTAGACGCATTGAAATGTTGCCATGGTCTGGTTTAGACAGATTGAAATGTTGCCATGGTCTGGTTTAGACGCATTGAAATGTTGCCATGGTCTGTTTTAGACGCATTGAAATGTTGCCAGGATCTGCTTCAGACACGTGACAAGTTGAAATGTTGCCAGGCATTGTCTGGATCAAAGAACAGGGTCTCTTTCAGACGTACTGGAATGTTGCCACGTTGAAGTGTTGTCACGCCTTGTCTGGATCAAGCTTGGTCTTCTTTAGTCACCTGGAAATATCGTGCTTGTGGATGAAGCTAGGATCTGCTTTAGACCTGCTAAAATGTTGCCATACATTGAGTTTGGTCTTCTTTAACCACATTGAGAAGTGTCGCCATGCTTTGTCTGAACGCTTACGACAAGGAGACTATTTACCCCCATCCCCACTTCCCAACACATTTGTTTCTTTTCGTCCGTTTTTGTTTTGTTTTTGTTTTTTCCTTTTGTAAATGACGTCAAATCAAAACCGGTTTTGTCCCTATACTGTCAGTGTTTTTGTTTTTGTTTCCGAGGGCAGAAAAAGGCTACAGCAGTTAATTTAGGTACGTGTGTGGGTATGCTCGCGCTCATCGGTACACAAGAGAATAGCGCTATACAAAAGTTATCTGTTATTATTATTTGGGACTTTAAATCAGACCCGTGCAGAGTGTATGACCAACAAAACATCTCGATCCTTTTTGTATTAAAAAAAAAAAAAGAAAAAAAAAAAAAGAAGAAGAAAAAAGAAAAGAAAAGAGAGAGGTTGTTTTAAAGCTTCTTTTTTTTCTTTTTCTTTTTTTCTTTTTTTTAAATATATATATATCGTTTTTTGGCAAGAGCAGGTTTGTGTGCCTATTTAGGGGTGCTTTTGCGTGCCCCCAGTCGTTGGTTAGGTGTTGTTGTTGTGGTTGTTGTTGCTATTCGTGTTCCCCGTCTCCTCCCCGCCCGCCCCCTACCCTTCCCTTCCCTTCCCCCCGACATGGCTCTCCTTGCTTCTTTTCTTTTTTGTAATCGCAGTACCATCTTCGTTTGTCAATGGAAGTGTGTGGATTTTTATGTCGAGTATTGACAGGATCGTACGTCGGTTTTCGTGTTATGCTGTGTGCATCAGCGTGTACGTGCGAGTGTGTGTCGGCGCGCACGCGCGCATTTGATATAGCAACTGTAGGCGGGCATGTTTTAGAGAGAGGAATTAGAAAAAAATGCGAGTGTGCATGTTTATGAGAGAGAGAGAGAGAGAGAGAGAGAGAGAGAGAGAGAGAGAGAGAGAGAGAGAGAGAGAGTATGTGTACGTTTTTGAGGGAGAGAGAGAGAGAGAGAGAGAAGAGAGAGAGAGAGAGAGAGAGAGAGAGAGAGAGAGAAAAGAGGCATGGTGTGTGTGTGTGTGTGTGTGTGTGTGTGGGAGGGGGGGGGGGGGGGGGGGGGGGGGGAAGAGAGGATGAGTTCAAGAGAGAGAGAGAGAGAGAGAGAGAACTCAAAATCGAACTCGAAAACTTTATTTTACAAGGATTGTAGTTTAGGTTCAGTCAAAAACCTGCCTAACAACTAATCCTTGCTAAGCTGCTGATGAATAAATATCAAATTACAGGCATTATTTACATACATATGGGCATGAATGAGTGAGTGAAACGTTATACATGAGAATTTCCACACGAACATAGCGTGTTCACAGCGCCAGATGAACACATGCTATACATCATTTAGTAACATATTATGAGCATACAACCAGCAAATAAAGCAGCAGAACATCTGATCAATTCATAATTATGACTAGTATCGGAAAAGAAAACAGAAGCAGTCAATGCTTATCTAATAGAGAACAGTAAGGGAGAGGGAGACAGAAGGAAGAAAAGAAAAAAAGGGAAGGGGGGTCACTCTCACAAGCAGTCGGAAGGACTGGGTGGAGCTTTATGGGTGTATAAAATAGGTCTCAAATGACCAGTCGAAAACCTCGGTCTCTCTCTCTCTGTCTTAGAGACACGGAGAACTCGAACTCAAGCTCTAAAACTTTGTTTTACAAGGACTGTAGTTTAGGTTCAGTCAAAAACCCGTCTAACAACTAGTCCTTAACCCTTGCGAAACCACTGATGAGTAAATATAAAAGTACAGGCATCATTTGTATATATATAGGCATGAATGAGTGAGTGAAATTTGATACATGAGAATTTCCACACAAAACATAGCGTGTTCACAGCGCCAGATGTACACCTGCATACATCACTCAGTTGTGCATTATGAGCATACAACCAGTAAATAAGGCAGTACTGGGAAGAAGAAAAAAGAAGAAAAACAAACAAACAGTCAATGCTTATTTTATAAAGAACGGTAAGGTAGAGAGGGGGACAAAGAGAGAGAGAGAGAGAGAGATGCAGAGTGTGCGTTTATTGAAGAGAGACTCTATGTGTGGTTATGGGAGGTAGAGAGACTATGTGCGTGTGTTTAAGAGTGTGTGTGCGAGAGGCAGGGAGAGTGTGCGTGTGTTTAAGAGAGTGTGCGTGTGTTTAAAGCGGTGAATGTACACCCCGGTGACAACAAGGCCCTCGCACAAGGCCAGCATACACTTCCCGCTTTAAATAGTCCTCTGACGTCAGCATACACTTCCGCTTTAAATAGTCGTCTGACGTCATCATACATTTCCGCTTTAAATAGTCCATTCACGTCATCATACACTTCCACTTTGAATAGTCCACTCACGTCATCATGCACTTCCGCTTTAAATAGTCCTCTGACGTCATACACTTCCGCTTTAAGCAGTCCTCTCACGTCATCATACACTTGCTTTAAGCAGTCCACTAACGTCATTATTAGCAGCTAGCTTATTCGCGGTGCAGTGACATACCCGGCCCTTTTCATTGAGCAGTCCCGTAGTTGCTCTGGGTGAACGTTGATAGCTTGAAACAGGACTTGCTTTTCTCTTTGTTTGCTTGCTGCTTGCTAATATTAGACGCAAGAGCCATTCCAACCCCCCCCCCCCCCCCCCCCCCCACCCGACCACCCCACCCCATCACCTGACTTACAGCAAAATAATCACATACGCCTGAATCTGAAAACCACAGATTCCACTGTTCCGAGAATCTGTCTGTCTGTCGGTCTGTGTCTTTGTCTGTCTGTCTGCCTGCCTGCGTGTCTGTCTGTCGCTCTGTCTCTGTTTGTCTGTCTGTCTGTCTCTCTGTCTCTGTCTGTCTGTCTGTCTGTCTGTCTGTCTGTCTGTCTGTCTGTCTGTCTGTCTCTTCTCTCTCTCTCTCTCTCTCTCTCTCTCTCTCTCTCTCT
>JABMCL010001938.1:77500-80000 GCA_018857735.1 Alviniconcha marisindica | reverse complement strand
TGTGTGTGTGTGTGTGTGTGTTGTGTGTGTGTGTGTGTGTGTGTGTGTGTGTGTGTGTGGTGTGTGTGTGTGTGTGTGTGTGTGTGTGTGTGTGTGTGTGTGTGGTGTGTGTGTGTGTGTAGTGTGTGTGTGTGTGTGTGTGTGGTGTTGTGTGTGTGTGTGGGGTGTGTGTGTGTGTGTGTGTGTGTGTGTGTGTGTGTGTGTGTGTGTGTGTGTGTGTGTGGTGTTGAGGTATTTGTCTGCTACGTGGATTGACTTGAAAGTACAATAGACAGAAAATTTGTCACTATTCCATATTTTCTTGTGCCATTCATCTTGGAAGCGTTTGACCATTTTTCTTTTGAATGCAGACAGGAATTATGTTTCATTTCCTGCTCCAAACGTCCTGAAAACCACATGATTCCCAAAAAGTTGCTGTTGGAGGCATGCATGTCTAAATCGTTTCCAGCATGGATGGTTAACGTTTGCCTTGGGAACCTTGTCATCGGCAATTTTCGGAATTTCAGCCAAATACCTGAGAGAGCTGATGGTACTTTGTATGCACAGTGGGTACCGTCTTGTATCACCGTATACTATGTATTTTTTTAATTTTATTTTACTGACACATAGCAGTCTTTTGCAAGCAAAAAGATGAGCTGCTTCAATGGCTGACACTCTCGCTGTTCCCCATATTCCTGACGCATATAACAGCATCGGCTTAATCTGAGCATCAACACGTCGGAAAAACAGTTGTATCTAAACTCCCGAGCGACCACATTGTTTTCATTAGATTTAAAATTTGACCTTTTGTTTTGCTGGCATATTCTTCACATGAAAAATGTGTAGACAATTTGGTTGTAAAGATGTACGGAAGATACTTATAAATGTTTACTATTTCCAGTTTACTACCATTATAAAACCAGAGAGAGAGAGAGAGAGAGAGAGAGAGAGAGAGAGAGAGAGAGAGAGGAGAGAGAGAGAGAGAGAGAGAGAGAGAGTCATACTCCCTTCATAAAGAGCCTATTGGGTGTATCAGTCCCCCCACCCCCACCCCCACCCCAGCCTAATCCGATTTTTTGGCCCACTATGCTAGACAGAGAGCATAGGGTTTCTCAAAAATCTGATCCTGGTGCGGACCATAATTATTATGTTGGTCAGACACGTGTTTGGCTACCTGAGTAACTCAACAGTGACTACCGGCACGTAATCAGCTAGATAATGCCTGTTTCATGCGTATTTCACATAGGATTGAATGCTGCATACACATTTTGTTGTTGTCTTTCTTTTATAGATCGTGAGGCGTAGCGCATACGCACACGTTGAAGGGCTAGTTTCCTGACCAACCACAGACGTGACTAGATAAAAAGGACTACAGTCACAGCAGTGCCCGCACCTTGCTGCGCTTGAACTGTCCTCTCTCCTTGTAGGCTATGTAGAGAAAAGCAGCAATCTATCATGACACGTAAATAGCAACACTGTTCTGCTGATTTCACAATGGCAACATTGTTTTACTGATGACAAGGGCATACGTGGTAAAACAGACTGTGAGAGTGGAGTTGACTAAACAAAACAACAACAACAACAACAACAAAAAAACAAAACAAACAAAAACAAAAAAATAGACGCAGCAAATAGCATTATATTTGTCCTCCCGTTTGTCCAGTAACAGCTTTGCCAGTTTCCTATCGCAGACGTCTAACCTTGTGCACAGCTCTCTCCACCTCTCCACCTGGTCACCCAGGTTTACCAGCCACGACCTGTATCTACGTTGTCGGTCTCTTGCCAGTCGACTAAACGTTCTTTTTATTTTGGTCCTCAGAAGATAAATGGTAGTAACTCCAAATTATCTCTGCTTTGATTGCATAATCCTCCAAAAAATGGAAAAGAACTATGAAGATATAAACACCACTGTTTCATTCTCATTTCTTCTTTGCTTTCGTTCAAGGGGCTATTTCCCCCTTAAAATAGCACAGAAAAATGTTTTATTATCTTTTAACAAAAAAGGCGGCACACAAAACAAAACAATGTCCATGTTTCTTTGTTTTGTACATTTTTCCTAGTAATTCTTTTCAGTTTTGTCATTCTTCCCATCAGTAACTATTCTAGACCCGTTTTTTTCATTCGACTTTTGCTTTCCTTTCTGTAATTTTGCGTCATATTTTTGATATCGAATGACGTCAAAATGATTTTGCCACATTTCATTGACCCAAACCATAGGGTGGCATGGGGGAAATTCGTCCACTCGCTCGGTTGGGGAATTTCGCCACCCAAACACCTTGTGAACTTACTAATACTACGCTCAACCCCTAGATTGAACTTTTCTAAACTGTAACTCAGCTTCAAAATGGACGCCCACAAACAAACAACAAACGAGTGATTGTTACAAGTGCGTAAGGGGAAAATTAATGATAAATAATAATAGGGGGGAAAACCTTTTCCCATTTTGGGAGCCTTTGCTACCGGGCAAAAAACAAACACACACAAAAAAAACCAACAAATAGTGGGGGTTGTACAAAAAGAA
>JABMCL010001938.1:60000-72500 GCA_018857735.1 Alviniconcha marisindica | reverse complement strand
AATTGGGGCAAACAAATAAATATTAAACAAATCATAACTTCGGAACTACTCAAGTGATCAACATAAAATTGGTATCACTGAAATCAGATAAACAGGATCTATGCCAATATATAAGGTCTGATAATCAACTATTGATTTTCAAAATCACTTTGGACTACAGACAGTCTGAATGAGACAGAAATATATGGAATCACACTTGACTGATTGATAAACTCGGCAGAAGGAGAGCAGGTGGAATGAATGAAAGACTATAACCATACCTGGCTATCACTCGGCTGGTGTCTGTTTTAGACCTTACGTGGCTGTAAATATGCTGATAAATATGTCGGCCTTTTTTTTCCTTCTTCCTTCCACTTAGCTCCTCCTAAGGTCCGAAAATCAGGTGTTTACCGCAAAATGGACTGAAGGCATGATGTTTTGCACTCATGTACTACGATCCTATCTGAACATTTTCAGGCACATAGACATCTTTGCACTGACCTCCTTTGGCTATAATTAGCAATGTAATTAGGTCACCTAGACGTACTGAAAGAATCACCCAAACTTTTAATTTTGTTGTTGTGGTAATCAACATCAATTATGATCTTTCACACAAGCACTATGTTCCAGAAAGACCAGTTCGGTTCATTCAGACACTTGGATTCCCTGAGGCTATAACAATATCCGTAATCAGGTCATGGAAAACACACATTTGTAATCCCAAGACTATTAAAATCTGTTACTGAAATTGTTTTGAAATTAAAGAATGAATTTTGGGCAGATTCAATGCTCCTGTGGGTACTCTTTCGGCCTGGAAGATACCCCTAATCTCAGGATACTTTGATCTGTTGTCTGCAACAGTGATTACTGTAATTAGGTCACGCTACGTAAACGTGTCCGCACAACTGATCCCCATTTAGCGGAGCACTTATGGTCACAATGTCAGGTGCATAGTGCAAAATGGAATTAAAAAGCATGACGTTTTGCATACGTGTACTATAATACTATCTGAACATTTTCAGGCACATAGACATCTTTGCACTGACCGCCTTTGGCTATGATTAGCAATGTAATCAGGTCACCTAGGTGTACTGACAGAATCACCAAAATTGTCTAGTCAATCTACTGTTTCGATTAAGAAAGCAAGCAACATGGATAAATCTGGTGACATTTGCTTCCCAGAAGTATGCTTATTGTCACATATAAAATAGGACAACCAAAGCCTAATAGAACATGTAATTTGGATTTGAAGCTGTAAAGATTTCTCCTCATAATATTCAGACCGTTTTAGCCTGCGGTAAGTAGATTGTCTTTTGTTTCTGTGTCTCACGCGCTGGACGTCACAAAAATAGCCACAATACGTCATAATTTTTCTTTAGCTTCTGCTATTTTACGTCACATTCTGAAAGCATGTTGCCCTAGATGTGCATTTGGTAGATTATCCAGAACAAAACAGCAGATTTGTCAGTGCTTGAACAGTGTCGATTCTGCCGTATCGGGAAAGGTTTGTGGAGTTCGGCTCTGTTTGTGCACTGAACTGTAATAAAGTTATAGACTGCCGAGATCGCATAGGACGAGTGGGTCGTCTTTGTAAGTGATTGACGGTCCTTGTTGATTTACCGACTGACTGTAGCAGACGATTATTGCTGCACGAGTACAATGTTTATCTTTTAATCTGCTTTGTAGAAAGTATGGTAACACATTCTAGTCACAATTCTTACAAAGTTGGCATGACATGTCTGCTTGGGGAAAGTAGTGAAGGGTTCCGCAGATTGTCATTTGTTTTTGTGTCTCTCACGCTGGACGTCACAAAAATAGCCACAATACGTCATAATTATTCTTTAGCTTCTGGTATTTTACGTCACATTTTGAAAGCATGTTGACCTAGATGTGCTTTCGGTAGATTATCCAGAACAAAATCCAAACACACGTTGCAAATTTTCAGGGAAATCCCCTTCTTCAGGCCACAAAACGACTCTTAAACAGTGAAACGGTTAAAAACAATGAAAAATGATATGAGAAGTGAAGTCACTTATATTTTGTTGTTGTTGTGTTCAGTGCTTGCCGGAAGAATGTTGGCATACCAATGACGTGCAATAGGTATTATGTAATGAATATTATGTGACGTACAAATGATAGAGAAAGGTGAGGAAATAGGGGAGGGGCGGAGGAAGAAGGGCGGGGTTTTCACTGCATCCGACTAATGGGTTTTTCCTCCGGTTACTCTGGTTTTCCCATTCGTCCCCTGGGATGTTTGGAACTGGAAGCCTTCTTCCTTTTTCAAGGTCGGATCCATCCCATATATATATATATGAATTGTTTCTCTGTGTAGCTTACAAAAATCCTGCAACAATTGAAACAATTCATATATATATATATATATATCCCCCCCCCCCCCCTCCCCCCACAAATCCGAATTCCAAAGCTTAGCACGCTCTCTCTCTCTCTCTCTCTCTCTCTCTCTCTCTCTCTCTCTCTCTCTCTCTCTCTCTCTCTCTCTCTCTCCTTCCGCCCCTACCCTGTCCTCACCTTTCTCTGTCATTTTTACGTCACATAATATTCATTACACCATACTTGTTACCTGACATTGTTATGCCTACATAGCCGTTCACTTATTCCATTGACGGCTGCGAAATGACGTCACGCCAGTTTGTCGTCCGGTATTCTGTGCCTGTTAACAGAAATAAGTTTTCTTTGCTCATCGATATAGCCGGACTAAAAAAAAGAAAAAAAAAGTAATACTAGATTACAGACTTGTCTCTCTGTCCTATAATACAAGCACCCCGAACAATCGATTACGAAAAGTGCCTCATTTCTGATGACAGTTTTACTGAACACAAACATGAACGCCGGAATGACGATATGATTTACTTGACACTTTTACATTCCCTCGAAGTGTTATTCCCTTTTTGCTATGCAATTTCAACTTTTTCAGCTACGTCTTACATGCCTTCTGGTACTATCATGAACTCCGAAATGGCAGATGTTGACAAACAAAACAAAACAACAACAACAACAAAAAAGAAGAAAGAAAAAAAGAAGAAGAGGTAAACAGTCGCATAGGCCATAGTCTGGACTGTAGGGTGTATGCGTGAAAACGTGGAAAAATTTCTCGTCTAGATAGGATAGTGACCAGGTTTTGTGAGTGCTGGCATTATCACCAAAAAGTTATTTTTTTCAGGTGTCAGCGGTTCTTTGGCGTCACGGTTGCATCACATTACAATGTGCAACACCAAGCTGGCTGTAAAACTCTGTCAATTCCTCATAGTGAGCTTGTTAAGATGATAAAATGAGAAGCAGTTTGCAAATTGGAGTAGAAGCATGCGGTAAATTGTGTGGTATAGCATATAGATTGAAAGTTTAAATGGAAGGAATGTCGAAGGTCACTTTTTAGGTCACCGTGACCTTTATAATTTATGTCACCGTGTAAAATCAAATGGTATTCAAATATTCTCAGTATCTCTGACAGTTTCTGTTTTTAAACCCCCAGTGCAATACTAGTAACTGTACAATGGTTGCACATTACAAAAAAGAAAAAGAAAAAGACGTTTAAGTGTTTAAAATGTACATTATGATGCTAAAAACAGCCATACATGTGACTAAATGATAAGTTATGCATCAAAATTAGATACTGTCTTGCTGTTTTATGATTTGATTGACCGCAGTTAATTCTTTTTGTCTCCCATCAGAAGCATTTGAAAGCAAAAGTATTTTAAATCATAATAAAGTGATACGTTTGTGATGCAAAGTGATTGCTAATGACTGCTGTGCCTGTGTTGTCTAGGCCGCAAGTACCTTATGCACACTGGCTACGTATCACTTTCAAAACTACCTAGAACAAAGTTTGACTGCACACATTTGAACTTAGAGTTAGATTCTTTACAAAAAAAAAAAAAAAAAAAAAAAAAAAAAAGGTTGTCGATCGTGTGGAACAAAAAGTCACAACAAATCCGAAACTAGGTCAAAACCGGAAAAGTAATTGAAGAAAAACAGACTTGAAAAGTAATTTAAGAAAAACAGACTTATACTTATCTTTTGATTGTGTTCATTGTTACGCTATATCCTTTACAGAAAAACACAAATTGTCGATCGTGCTGAACAAAAGGTCACAACAAATCCGGAACTATGTCAAAATCGTAAAAGCGTGTCAACTGAAAAAGAAGATTTATAATTATCTTTTTGATTGTGTTCACTGTGAATCTTATGGACGGGTGGTGGATGTATGAAATGGTGATATATGTTTCAATGGAACCCTCGAAAAATCTGCAAACTATCAATTTAGAAGTCGCAATCCTGTGTTCCGACAGGACAATAAATTAATTTGAACAGAAATGAAGTTGCAACAACTCACACAAAGTTGGCTGGAAGATTCGAATGCTGTCATCAAGCTAGTCTGCATTGAAGTCTCCTTCAAAGTAACATAAGGCAGTACATGGGAAGTTGGCAGGTGCACACTTGCATCTTGTTTTACGGCCTTGTTTGCAGCCACAATGGATCAGCTCGTGGTACGAGTCCTCAGCCTGGCGAAATGTTGTCCACAGTGGCTTCCATGGTTGTCCTTTGTCCATCCCCAGGCGGATGGAGATGGCAACCTTGGTGCTCTGTGGAGATATATGTGTTGATGGCTTTGCACCGTTGGGAGAACAGCTTTTGCCTTGCTGCATGTACTGTTCTTTTCATACATGAACACAACAAATTGCTCAGTCTTCTCAAATGCCTCTTGTGACAGATTTGCTGTCTCAGTACCAAGTTCTAAAAAAGCCGACGCCATTGTAGGGAATGCTTTTTAATGTGTCCATGCCTTCAGTTTTCCTTTCCAGCCAAAGAATGAGACCGTGTCACAATCAGTTACAGCGTGAAAGGCAGGCAAAGCTCTTGATTTGTCTTCCAGGTGGAAGGTAATGGTGCCAAAGGTAACACCTTACGATGTTGACCTTGGCCCCATTTGTTCTTGTCCTGGCCTTCAAGCTGTCTGTGAAATAAACGTCCCGAACAATATCCAACCGTCCAATAGGGATTGCTGTAGTCCTGGGAAGTGTTTGGTGTCCTGGGAGAGAGCATTTGAACAACCAAAACACCCTCAAGGATCTTCACATCTGCTTCAGGTGAGCAGTCTACAGCAATGTATGCAGCAGTGTCTTTGCTGATCAGTTGTTCCTCTTCCTGCGTACAAGGTTCAAGCTCAGTTCCACTGTTAAATCACGTAGGACTAGGAATTTCGTGTTCTGTCCTATTTTATACAGGATACTTTGTGGGCACACCCAAGTATTACACAGCTCGATAAATCGTTGTTGCTGACTTTTCCGATTCCTACCTCATCTGGCCCAAAGGAGGCGCAGGTGGCGACGGCAGGTGACCCAGGACTCGGCACCATCCAGGGGAGTGGTCAGCACAGCAGCTTTGTAGACCCTGATCTTTGGGTCTTTCTTCAGGATGTTGTTGTTCCAGACGCGTTGGTGTAGTCAGCCAAAGGTATTGTTTTCCTTTGCCAGTCTACTGTCCACTGTGATTTCGATGTTGGCGTCAGAGGAGATCACGCACCCCAAGTAGCTGAACTGTTGGACTGCCTTCAGCTCTGTCTGTTCGATGGAGGTGCTTGGAGGGTGGTACTCTTCGTGGGGTGCGGGCTGATGGGACATGTCACCCGAGCCTAGACTGTGTGGTTTCCAGCCAAGAGCAGCAATTTGATTTATCATTATGTTAATTGACAGGGTTATAGGAAAGAATAACGCTGAAGGTGATTCAGACATTGTCAACGTTCTGGCGGCATTCAGGTCTGCTGTAATAAACAGTGTCACAGTGTTTGTAAGAGAATACACTCATTCATCTTGCCGTGCGTTCAAGCCAAGGCCGAATCTTCAGTGTTTATGCAAAAAAGGCACTTTAGTTTTTGCTTTCAGTTTGCTTTCAGGCACTGCCATGTTGCCTCGCTCTTTACCGACGGAGAAGAGAAAAAGGTTACCTCGTGACGTATTTAATAGATATGAAACACATGCTGGCAACGTTTATGACGTCACTACTACACACTGCTGGACACAAAATGGCAGCCCTTACGGTCGTGCATTTCCGACTTTCAAAGGTCGATATTTTTACAAATTCAAATCAGATGACGAATTAAGTGAGAGAAAAACAAACAAAAAAACAAAAATAAAACAAGCTTTTATTCTTGTTGTTGATAATAGTTCGATGGATGGTGCCTATGATGCTTCTGGACCAATTCCCCAATAAACCCAATGAATCAATTGAATTATTATTTTGACGTATTGATGTTAATGTTGACCGCTTTTAAAATTATACAGCAGGGCATTTTTTTCTTCTCCAGACCTCTACAGAGTAACAACGACAACGGGAACAGCTCCAGATTCGGAAACAGATGATGACGTATACATCTTTCTTACTGGCACATACTGCTGCTCCGGACACATGCTACTGGATGATGTAAACAGAAATGACTTCGAACGTGGTCATCTAGATACCTTTTTGTTTTACCATCAATATTTGGGGGACGTAAGTCATTCTGTTCTCATGGCGCGTGGAATTAAACAAGTCAGAACAAGTCAATTTACAGCAACCGTTTTAAGGTGCGAACCCATGGTCGTGTTTTCGCTACATTCAAAAGCGATATTTAACAGAGGAGAAATCCAGTGAAAAGGTTTTTTTTTCTATGTGTGTATCATTTTCTACTCATAGGGCCTGTGAGGCTTCCTCTGTTCGGTTCTCCTATAATTACAGTTCGAATCAAAAGCAATACTGGGGAAACTGCGGAGAAAAGTATAGCGTGAATATATACAGGCTTTTCGCAATGCTTAATTGCTAGGATAAACTGAACTGAATCCTATTGCAGATTGTCAGGATTTCGGTAATGATCGATGCTGGTCCTTGGTCGGCGGTGACTGGAACAGACTGGTGGTATGCTGAGTACATCAAAATTGATAACCTGCAACATAATGAAAGCTGGATATCCCAGGTCAACAGTTGGATCAAATAAGGTAAGTACAAAGTTCATGGTAACTATGGACCACTCTGTGAGATAGTCACGGTGGGTCACGAGATCGAAAGCGAGGCTGGGTTCTCTGTTCACATGGGAACGTATTCTTAATGAGCTAGGTCACGGCGGGTCACTTGACCGAAAGCGAGGTTGAATTGTACTTCTTTGCAGACAACAAAATGGCCAGACGAAAAAAAAGAGGGGTTAATCAAGATTTAGCGAGACGAAGGAACACATAGGGAACGGAGTCGATCTCGTGACCCGACATGACCTAGCTCATTAAGAAAAATCTCATGCAGGTACAGAACCCAACCTCATTTTCGATTTCGTGACCCGACGTGACCTCCATCGTGAATATCATTTAAGAATGGAAAACGCACTCGCTTGAATGTATCCGATCACTTCTCGGTCACTTTGTATTTCTCTGCTTCTCTCTGTCTTTCTGTTCATCCTAAAGCAACCCTGTTAGGGACTGACAAAATATTAAAATCCGGTTTCTGTCTCGCCCCCGTCTAACGTCCCAACCTCTCCCATTAAAAAAAAAGAAAAAAAAGAATGTACCCATTTCCATCCTATCTTTCTCTTTACGGCATCAAAAAAAGCAACGGTTTTCAGTTCTGTCTCTGTACGTTTTTTGTCTCCCTTCTTCTGTTGCTAGATCTGTGTGCCGTTCCCACCCCTACCTTTCCCCCCCCAAATACCTTTCCTCCGAGGTGGCAGATTGTTCTTCTGTGAAATGACTCGATTTCTTGAAAAGAGTTTACACACAATCAATCTTAAAATGCGGTCATGTTTCAAAGGTGTGTGTGTGTGTGCACGCGTGTATGCAGAAGCACGTAAAAGATACCGCTCATTCTGCCAAGGGTGCAGGTGGCAGGTTACAGCTAAAGACGCATGCACACTGCATATTATGTGGCTTTGCATGGAGTGACGTGACATGGTGCTTGGTTGTATGGTGTACACAGAACGCGCCGAGACAGCAGCCAGCCATGTAAGAACCAAACAACGTTGTACGATTAAAAATGACAATCAGAAGATGGCAAAGTGATCTTTGATCAGGATGAAAGATTTTTCAGAAACATTGTATGAATCATGAGAAAATGATGTTGTAGATGTCGACTTGCATACAATGGTTGAAACACCAACTCTGTCCTCAGAGGAAAAAGAGAGTTTAGAGGACTTATTTCTGAAGAAGAGGCTTTGTCTGTGTTGAAGCGCACGAATAATCAGAAAGGCCCTGGCTCTGATGGCTTCACAACAGAATTCTATAATATTTTCTGGAAGGACATAGGGCAGTTTTTGGTCAGATCTATTAACTATGGTTTTAGATCAGGGGAAATGTCAATCACACAAAAAGAGGGAATAATATGTTTTCCAAAGGAAAGTAAACATAAGCAGTTTCTCAGAAACTGGAGACCTATAATACGTCCTATAAAATAGCATCATCGTGTATTGCAGCTCGAATTAAAACAGTACTCCCAAATATAATCCACAACGATGAAAAGGGCTTCATGAAGGGCAGATATATTGGGGAGAACTTAATACTACTGTGTGATGTTCTTGTGTATACAAACTTCTGCTAAAAGCCGGGTCTTCTTCTGGCAGTTGACTTTGAAAAAGCATTTGATAGTGTTGCTTGGTCCTTCATTAAGAAGTCTCTTGATAGGTTCAATTTTGGTCCTGATATAAAACGATGGGTTCAGACATTTTACACCAATATTAAAGCCAGTGTAGCTGTAAACAGCCAGTATGCAAGTTGGTTTCAGATTGAAAGAGTGTGCGACAAGGAGGTCCGCTATCACCTTATTTATACTTGATCTGTGCAGAAATTATGTCCTTAATGATTAGACAAAATTCACGAATCAAAGGAATACTTGTGAAGGATAATTCGTTCCTCCTGTCTCAGTCTGCAGACGATACAACACTTTGTCTTGATGGTACAGAGGAATCCTTCAGGGAGAGTGTAAATGGTGAGAATTGCGTTAATGTCAGGCTTAATGATCAATTTTGATAAAAAAAAAAACAAATGCAGGTTGGATTGGCTCAGCAAAAAGATTCGAAAATTAGATTTTTACCACATTTGGAGTTTAAGTGGAATCCTGCCACACTCAAAGTCCTTGGCGTTCACTTCTCTACAAATACAGAAATCGTCCCTCCTATTAATTATGAAGGTAAACTGCTTGAGATTCAGAAACCATTAAATGCTTGGTCAAAGCGACACCTTACACCCTTAGGAAAAAATGCTGTCATCAAATCGCTGGTTGTCTCAAAGATAACACATTTAATAATAATAATAATAATGTACATTTATCCTGCGCTCATCAACGCCCTGAGCGCTCACATGATACATATTAAAATATGATATTCTATACACATGTAGAGCATAGTCCTACCAAAACAATTTACATAAAGTATTATATAACAACAACAAAAAAGCGCTACACACACACACACACACACACACACACACACACACACACACACACACACCTCTCACACACACACACACACACACACACACCCTCTCTCTCTCTCTCTCTCTCACACACACACACACACACACACACTCTCTCTCTCTCTCTCTCACACACACACACAGACACACACACAGACACACACACACACACACACACACACACACACACACACACACACACACACACACACACACACACACACACACACACACACACACACACAGAGTGACTGTAGCAGAACTGGGTACTGATATTAGTTAGGATGGAAATACTGTGAGAAGAGGAAGGTTTTCAGTTTGGCTTTAAAAGATGACAGGGTTGAGCAGTGTCTAAGGTTTTGTGGGAGTGAATTCCAAATGTGGGGTCCAAAGCAAGAGAAGGTGCGAAAGCCATGAGTCTTGCGTTTGTATTGTTGGATTTCCAGCATACGGGTGTCAGAAGAAGAGCGTAGTGTACGAGACGGAGTGTAGACATGCAGCAGTTCAGAGAGGTAAACAGGACCAGAACCACCTATAGCACTGAAACACATACAAGCGACTTTATACTTAATACGTTCTGAAATGGGAAGCCAGTGCAGTTTTTCCAGGAGAGGTGTTGAGTGGTGGTGACGGGGTGCCAAGAGAGCAAGTCTTGCAGCAAAGTTCTGAATTTTCTGGAGAGGTTGGATGACAGAATTAGGTGTACCCATGAGGGGATGAACATTCCCGATCCTACGGAAGGCTTTGTCCAGGAGCTGGAAAAAAAATTGTTTGATTTTTTGTGGAATGGCAAGAAAGATAAAATAAAACGAAAGACGCTTTGTCAAGCTCTTGAGCAAGGTGGTCTAAAAATGGTAAATATACACGAGTATTTGTCAGCCATGAAAATAAATTGGTTGCGACGAATTTTCCAGCCTGACAACTGTCTAGTAAAGAATGTTTTGTTTGCTGTTTGTCCAGCTTTTGCTAATATCCGAGGATTCGGCGGGGAATACGCCAGTACTGCCCATCAGCAAATTCAGAACCTTTTTGGGCTCAAGTGTTAATGCATTATAAAAGATTGTGTGCAAAATGTCAACCAAAATATTTTACAGAGTTTTTATCAGAGTATATACACTATAATTCTCATATTGAGAGAGACAAAAAAACAAAAACAAAACAAAAACAAAACAAATGTTTTTCCTGATAGACGCTTTTCTGAAAACTATGACAATGGTAAAACATTTAATGGATGAAGAGGGAAATATCTTGTCTTTTGCTGATTTTCATGAAAGGTTTCCAAACGTGAAATTGGATTTTTTCACTTATCACGATTGGTTTCGTCAGTAATGACATACCAGGAAAAAATAAATAAATCCATATTTGGGAGTGAGAACAGTGCTCTCCCTCTTGATTCAGACTCAAAACCGTGGTCAGTTATTTTGAAACGGGGCTCAAGAGGAGTGTACTCACTTCTAAATGAATACAGTCAAACGCCCAAAAGGTGTGTGCAAATGCAATCAGCTTATTGCTGGAGGAAAATATTCCGTAAACCGATTCTAACAACAAAAGATACGCAACTCAGATGGTTTCAGTTCAGGATTTTGCACAGACTTTTACCAACGGGGCGTTATTTGTACTTGAGACACTTAACAGAAACTCCAATGTGTGATTTTTGCAGCCATGAAGAAGAAACATTATTTCACTTATTTTGGGAGTGTCCAGCTCTCCAATCTTTCTGGTCTGATGTCAGTGTACTGATCGGTATAGGGACATACAAGTGGAACTGAATATGCCTTTGTTTCTGTTTGGCTTTGACCAAAATGTGCAGACTGACAGAGCTTTTGACCTAATTATTTTGAAGGCAAAATTTCACATTTTCAAATCAGAACTGCAAAAGGGAAAATCAAATGTTAACATTCTCACCCACTCATTAAAGCAAAGGGCAGCCATAGAGAAATATTGCATTGCTGCTTCAGACCAAGAGGAAAGACATGAGACACAACCGTTATCACTTGCTGATCTTCTGTGTTTAGAGTAAAGTACGACTCTCCTTCTCTCTCTCTCTAGAAAGTTGTTATTGTTTTCCCTTCCTTGCTCTTGTAAACTTTTAGATTTGTATATATATATAGTAAAAACAAATGGTGGTATTTTCATGAAATATTAACTTTTTCTTTTTCCTCGCGGTCATCTTTTTTTCTTTGTCTTTTTTTTTTAAAATTCAAATTTACTGTTTGCATATATGATTGTGTGTGTGTGTGATGTGCTTTGATTTTGGTTAGGTGTGTATAATGCACCATTGCTTAGCTTCTAATCCTGTTAGATGTGATCTTGTTTTATACGTAGATAGTGAGATAGTCATTATTCTGTCCCTTTCCTTTATTCGTTAATATGTTTTTGTAATTCTCTCTCTCTCTCTCCCCCCCCGCTCTCTTTCCTAAAAAATATTTTTGAATAGGTCTTACTTTGCGTTATTATTGCTCTGTTCGTATGTGATGTTTTAGACAGAAATTAGTTTTTGTTTTGTTTTTAAGTCGTTTTTTCTCTAGCGTATTTAATTGAATTCTTGTTTGATGTATTGAGTGTTGCTGTGTTTGTCATCAGGGACAGATTTGCAAAAAAGCCGACACGTGCTTAAATCTTTATCCCTGTGTAATAAAGTATTATTATATTATCTTCTCTCTCTCTCCCTCTCTCTCTCTCTGTGTCCACCACTGAAAGTGTGTGTGTGTGTGTGTGTGTGTGTGTGTGTGTGTGTGTGTGTGTGTGTGTGTGTGTGTGTGTGTGTGTGTGTTGTGTGTGTGTTTGTGTGTGTGTGAGAGAGTGTGTGTAATAAGTTAGACAAATTACTAGTTTCTTTAATACGTAACGTTTGTATTTCAATACCTGTTCTTTGAGTTTTAAAATATACAATATGTGTTATTGTGTTATTAAAAAAGAAGAAGAAAAAAAACCCAAGGAAAACAAGACAACCACTCATTTAGAATTACATGCGCCAAAAGCGAAGTGTGTCTGCTCGAGAACAGGAGTATAGCGCTATATAAAAGCGATTATCATCATACTACTCTGTGTGTGTGTGTGTGTGTGTGTGTGTGTGTG
>JABMCL010001938.1:42500-50000 GCA_018857735.1 Alviniconcha marisindica | reverse complement strand
CGCACTGAAAACAAACTTGGCCAATCGAAACATATTTGTTTTGCTTTTCCAGGAAAGAACATTTTCCAGTGAAGCCGTGACTGCGTTTTGAGACGTATCGTTCAGAAGTTTCACCCGAATGTCATTATAGAGGGGACAAGCGAACAACAAGTGCTCTTCGTTCTCTATCGCATTTACACAAAATACACAATTTCTCTGGATCGCACAACCACTGTAGCGATGAAGATTGTTGTTAATTGGTAGCACACCAAGTCGCAGTTGGCACAATCCAACTCTGAAGCAATATATTTCAAATGCTGAAAGGTATTGCTCTGGTTCAAATATTGACTTAACATTGCGGTATGGAAAATATCTGTCTTTATCTCGAATAGTTGCATTCCATTCTTGAATAAAATTATCTGTAAGTCTCTGTTTCAATTCACATAAAAATTTCTTTTCGTCTCCAACCCCTTGTTGTAACCAAACACAGTAAAAGCCGTTTTTGCTTAATACATTTTTCACCTGAGTGACCCAACATTTCTTCTCGCTTTCATCCATTAAAATCATCATTTTATATGCTTGCTTAGGGATCCTGATGTCGTCCATCTTTAAAACACGGAACCAATATTTCAAACACCGTAGTGTACTATTCACAAAAAGTGGGTATCGACCGAGTTCACCGTACACCATCTTGTTCGGTGTTCTCAGAGGAACTCCTAAAAAACGCTTACAAGCCATCATGTGCACCTTTTCTATGCCATCCAGTCTCACAGTTCCCCAGATCTCAGATGCATACATCAATATAGGCTGAATCTTAATATAAAAATCTTAAAAAACGTCTGTCTTGTCATATCTTTTAGCCTCGTCAAGGCTTTACATAAGTGGAAAACTGCTTCTTGCCTTTTGCTACAAAAGCGGAAGTTCCTTCTCTAAACCTAACTTTGTTGTAAAGTAAACCTCAATATGTGTAACTGCTTGACCCACATTCATAGATCTACCAGCATAATACCACTTCTCGTGTTTGCCAAGATGTCCACACTTTCTGAAACCATAACCTTGTTTTGCCTTCATTTACTTCATGCCCATCTTAACACGCAGTCTCGCAACAATTTAGCTGATTTTGCAGTCCACTTGGTGTTGTTGCCAGGAGGGTTACATCATCCGCAAACAACAAAATGAATAATTCTATAGACACTGATAACATCTGACTCCATGTTTGCAGTGCTTTGAATATGTTTATCTCATTTTTATTAATAAACAGACAACAAAGTTGTAGGACTTAGCACACACCCTTGCCTTACCCCATTTGGACATTCGAAAAAGTCTGTATGCTCATTTTTCACTCTGACACTGTCTTACCGAGTCGAATGCTTTGCGGAAGTCCACAAAAGCAACGTACATTTTTGCTCCACGCTTTTCAAGGTGCTTTTGAACAATGGCATTCAAAACAAAAATATGGTCTACTGTAGAATAATTTTTACGAAACCCTGCTTGCTCCTCGGCGATTTTGTTGTTGTTCTCCAACCAGGAATACAGTCGTTTGTTCAGAATGGATGTGTAGCATTTGCTAATTATGCTTAACAGAGACACACCTCTATAATTATCTGGCAAATCTGCATTTCCTTTCTTGTGGATTGGGACAATGATGGCTTTGGCCCAATCCCGGGGATAAATACCTTTGTCAAACAAGTTATTAAAATATGTCACTAAAAACATACTTATTTTGCTTCCTCCAAGTTTTAACATTTCTGCCAGAATGTTGTCAAGACCACATGCCTTTCCTGTTTTTAGCTTGCTTACAGCAGCTCTAACCTCGGCTTCAGAGATTGGCTGGTTTAAGACATCACTATCCAAATCAAGTACCTCACTGACCTCATCATCCAGCTCACTACACTCCCTGCTGATTCCACCATCTGATTGGGTAAACAGTTGTTGGAAGTGATCAAACCATCCTTGTCTTTCAATTTGTTTCACTTAACTCTGGTTTCCTTTCACCACAGCAGGCCCTAACTTCTTTCCAGAAATCAGATGAATTCTTTATACTTGCAGCTAGTGATGCTGCTTTTCTTTTGCAATACTGATTCTTCTTCTGCGTAATGAGGTTCCTGTACACCTTGTTAGCACTTGTATAAGATTGTCTACTCTCCTCTGATCTTTTTTTCTTGTACTGTTTTAGCAGTCGTTTTACATCATTTTTATGTTCGTTACACTCTTCATCGAACCATTCGGCTTTTTTTGATTTAGATCTGATACCAACAGAATTTTTTTTCAACATGCACTCACTAGCAGCTTTCAAGCAGCCAACAAACGAGTCTAACGCCTTGTCCGCATCAAGGATAATTTCATCTGTGGCTTTGCGAAGAAGATCCTGAATTTCATCTGACCCAATGCAGCATTGAAATGACTGCTCTTTTGTTTTATCCCAAACAATTTTGTTTATAACTTTTGGGTTATTTCTTAACACCTTCATGTTGACATTTGCAGCCCCAGAAATTTTCATTTTTAATGTAACAGGATGGATCCGACTATCAAACTACCTACATAAGAAGTCTACGCACAGGCTGTAAAACAATCACATGACATAATAAAGTAGTCAATGACACTTGAACCTGTCTTTGATTGTATGTACAACTATCATCAAATCCGCATCAGTCAATCCATTCAAAATCATGCACTCAACATATCACAAGGTCGATGAGCTGATTTCCAAACATGCAAGGGTGTGTTGATCGTCTGGGAAGGGCTCCTTGTCACAGTCCTATTACAAAACACGTCATAAGGTCTTCAGACCGTGTTCCATTTCGGGTTCCGTTCGTGCATTGAAGTCCCGCACAAAGAAGCAAAAACTCCTCGGTACGTCACATATATCTAAAACACATTTTTTTGAGTTCAACACCATAACCATTTTGAGTATGATCATAATATGGCGACTGAGTTGGAGGAAGTAGGCGAAGACCATTACTACCGGTTTGGCTGTCCCAAATAGTTCTTTATCTATTCTAAAAACAGTAAATAGTAACATGACGTCTGCTCCGTTATTCCTGTAAGAGTTCCTGGGCGATTTCCAAACGTAACCGTTTTCCGATCACGCCTTTCGTCATCAGAACCACGCTCGGCCCAACAGGAATTTAAAAAAACAAAACAAAACAAAACTCTCTTCAAACTCACAATACGTAATTTACAGAAAAAGTAAGGGCATGTTACGGTCGTAATATGGTCATTTCTTGCAACAAAGTAAAAACATTTTTTATATAATAATAATAATAATGTACATTTATCATGCGCTCACAACGCCCTGAGCGCTCAATGTACATATTAACCTAATAGATATTTAATACATGTAGAGAAGTCCACCAAACATTTACATAAGTTTATAAAAAAAATACAAAAAACAAACCAAAACAACAACAACAAAAACGCACACACACACACACACAACACACACACCACCACACACACACCCCCAACACACACACACACAAGGAGTAGCAGAAACTGGACATTAGTTAGGATGGAAATACTGTGGGAAGAGGAAGGTTTTGACAGACTGCACAAAATAAAGCAGATATGACATGTTGAAAATGAGCAATTTTTACCTCCCGACGGCAATGTTACAAAGCTCTAAAGAGAGGGTGGACCTACCTATTAATATGATATATGTTTGGATTAAATGGTCTCAGATTCGACCTTTGGCAGAACCTACCTGTCAATAGTGATGAGTCTACACCCAGGTGTGCTTATTATAATCCCATCAACGGCTACATCGAATCCAGGGGTTGTCGGCAAGCCCTGACAGCTGCCGTAGTCTGTGAGTTTGAGAAACTAAATGCACATTCGGTGAATAAAAACAAAGTCAAGTTGGTCAGCAGCGTCTCTATTGATCTTGGTGAGGCGATTTGGAACGTGACTATGGTTCACTGTCCTTTGGGTCACGTGACAAGAGACTTCCTGTCATGTGACACACGTGGACAGTACGGGGCAAAAGCATTTATGTCGTCGTGTCACAATACCCATGTTTGTGTGTGAACGTAGCCATGAAACTGTGCCTAACCGCTGTGTGACATCAACTTGGGGCCACGATGGTTTTGTCTTTTCCTGTCCCCTTCAGGTTTGATGTCAGAGCGGCAGTGATTCCTCTTGAAAATGGACGTGAATGGGGGACTGTTCGAGGGGGGTCGGTGAAGTGTGAAAGGAAATCTGGGGGGGGGGTGGGGGGACAGATGAATGATTCAGATGACTGTCCTCGACCCACTTCCAGTGCTCCCAAGGTTTTGCCCCCCTTTTCCCCCCCCAAGGGTGGATGATTGCCCAAAACCCGTGAGGATGAGGCCTCATGGAGAGCTACACGTGTCCCGGTTTCTACCGCTGTCGAGGGTCTAAAGTGTGTCTGCATGCTGACCAGTGTGTGCGGCGTGTTCCAGTGTCCTCAGTATGATGACGAGTTGCTGTGTGACAAGCTGGCGTCCTGCTGTGTCACTGCCAAGGTCGGGCCCTTTTGTCTGCCCAAAACTTTCCGCCAGCTCCTCCCCTGCTCTTGCTACCTGGACGCCAGTGGTTCTGGTATGATCCCCAGTGATTTGGCTCACAGCCTTTTCCTGATATTTCGTCTGTCGGACTGCCGCATTGACCCCGCCGATTTGGAGCTTCCAAATTTTGAGGCACTTAGACCTAAGAAAAAAAAAACACATCGAATTCTTTTCCCCCTTTAGAATTCGAGTTCTGGTGTTATTGGTAACCCCTTGTCACCAAAAAAAAAAAGGGGGGGAAAAAAACCCTTTTTAAACCCCCCCGGGTGCCAGTTTCCAGTTTCAACGGTATTTCACGGGCCGGCTGCCCGTCCTCAAGACACTCAATTTTAAAACGGCGACAAAAAGGGGGGGGCCCCCCCGCGGGGGAAAAAAAGGGGGAGGGGTTTCCCCCGTTGAAGGACTTCCCCAGTGTCTGCTGAAAGGTCTAGACTCTCTTAAGGAGGTGCATGCTGATAATATTAGGTGTGCTGGCCTCCCTGGAAACTTTCCCCCCGTGACGAAGAAGCCTGTGGCCTCTTGTGAAGCCCTTTCAATCCCGTAAACCCTTCCTTTTTTCACCTTCAACGTGGGGTTTTTGGAGAAACCTCGGAAAACCCCGGGGAAACCGTTCTTTTTCAAGCCATTGGGATTTTTCAAGGGGACCAGCCAATTAAGGGTGACACATCGCTGGGGAAATCCCACTGCCGTGGGAAAGGGAAAAGCCCCGGTCTGGGAAAGGCGTGGCTTTTTTCCCGAGCCGATTCCCCCACACCGGGAACATTGGATCCTTCTCGCCCGGGCCCCTTTTAGGGAGAAAGGGGGATATGCTAGTTAAGGCCTTTTTCCCTTGGAAAGTTCCACCTTGGAAAAGGGAGTTTAAAGACACTTTGTTTCACCCACTGCCAAAATTAACCAGTTTTAAGGTTTTGACTCCCTTAGGGTAACCAAATTTTGGGGCAGCGACCTTGGGACCCCACCTTCTAATCCTTTCGCAAAGAAAAGGGGTTTTCCCGAACTTCAATCGGGGCCCCCACCCCAGTTTGGGGAAAACCCTTTTGGCCTTGGGGCTGTGCTGGCAAAAGGTACCCAAATCCACTTCAAGGTGGGGCAAGATTCACACCATTCCGTAATCCCCTTCGAAGTGTGGAGACATTACTCTGAGATGGACAAAAATATACGATCATCCTCTCGAATGACTAAATATAAACGTCGATGGAAATCGCCATCTCTTTTAGTCTTAGTTGTTTGTGTAAAGGTCAGCACAAGAGTATGCTCAGTGTTTGGCATTAAGACCACAAAGTCAGCTGTGTTGAATTCAGCATTTCTGGTTCTAATACACGCCGGGCCAGCTTAGCTTGGAGATGATTGTTCTCGAGAAAATCGTACGGATCGCCGCGGACACATCATTGTCACCGTTTCAGCTGTCACGTATCACAGTGCCATCGCTGGACTTTTACTACCATCACAGAGAACGAAAATCCTTTTCCGAAGCAGACATATAAAGACGCTGTGAAAACTCCTAGCGGCACAGCGTCTTATTGTTTTAACACATTTCTCTCAAATTGTCGCCAGAGAGAAGACGCGCGTCAGACTGTACGTCATTCACTTCCTGCCCTGATTGCTGTGTGTGTGTGTGTGTGTTGTGTGTGTGTGTGTGTGTGTGTGTGTGTGTGTGTGTGTGTGACATGCGGCTAGCCATCGCACCAGGTCCGACCGTTCATTGGTTGTTTCGGTCACATGATTTACCTTCTAAATATAGACCTATACAATGTTCTTCAGTAGCATTCGTTTTGCATGTTTAGGGAAAGGCTAGTGTTTGGGTTAGGGTTATGATTTTATGACTGGATTAGGCCTAGACCTAAGCCGATGGTTCAGCCTAAAGCCCTGATTCATGGGCGTACAACTTGTCCGCGACTTCCTGTGTTCACGGAGGCTCGTGGATCAGATCTGCGTTCGCTTCCTGGTGCATTCGTCACTCATTTTTATGCAGTGAGCGTAGGTTGCAGACGACAATTTCTGCGGACAGTAGAATCAGCTACAACAAGCTATAAATTGAGCACTGTCATAGTTCCGGAGCTGTGTGAGATTGGTTCGCCGTCCTGGTTGTCCGTCTCACGAGCCTTCTGGTTCTGTGACGTAAATATTGACCGTGCTTCGGCATTGGCGACAACTTCCTATATGTCAAGACATCTGAGGACATTAAGCATCACTTCATCATCATCATCTGAGCACTCTTGCTTTAGATTTTGATAGTTCAAGAAAGCTAAGTTCACATGCTGACGAATTGCAAACAATTTATTTTCATACAGCAACACGAGCACTTTCAAATCAGAGCAGCTGAAACAACAACAAACGTTCTCAACAATGGGCTTACATACATGTGTTTTACTGCCCTGTTACGTCCATCACACAAGCGGCTAGCTATCGCGCTAAATTTAGAAGGTAAATCATGTGACCTAAACAACCAATGAACGGTCGGTCCTGGTGCAATGGTTAGCCGCGCGCACGTGTGTGTGTGTGTGTGTGTGTGTGTGTGTGTGTGTGTGTGTGTGTGTGTGTGTGTGTGTGTGTGTGTGTGTGTGTGTGTGTGTTTTCAAACAAACATGTTTTACTGGAAGCAAGGTGAAAGTATCGTTGGATACATTTTGTTGCATGTTACTGAACAAGCAAGGAATGTTCGAGTAGATATATGTTTGAAGCCGAAAATAACAGAAATGAAAACAGTGGGCGACCTGGGCTTGCCATCGAAGTTTATCATCAGCAGTGAAACCTAGCAGGCGATGTTGAGTTACATTTTCAATAGTTTGACCATCCCAGTAGCAGTCTCAATAACACGCTTCAAAACTGACCTTTTTGTCTTGTCGTGATAAGCATTGACTTTGTTCAATCTGCAGGACGCTTTTTCTCTCTCTCCAGTTTTATGAAGTGTTGTGTCATCATGCTGAGCTGAATAGTATATATAGAGGTACGTCACTGATACAGATGTAAAAGAGTACAGGTCCGAAGACTGATC
>JABMCL010001938.1:0-37500 GCA_018857735.1 Alviniconcha marisindica | reverse complement strand
CCCAAATGTAAAATACGGTCAATTGTAGAGTATCTCCTTTCGGAAATCCTGCCCCGCTCTTTTCAATTTCCCTTCTTTCCTTTTTTGGGCCCTGTCTTTATTCAAAACTGCTTTTAAAAACCCTTTTTTAACAATGCTTAATAAGGGGAAAACCCCCTATAATTGTCTGAATTTTTGTCGGGCACCATTTTTTTGAAAAAGGGGTATAAACAAAAGATTTCCACCTAAACTGAGGGTAAAAAGTTCATATCATACAGTTTTTTAAAATTTTTTTGTTTTTTTTGTTAAAAAAAACAAAAACACAAAACAAAACACACACACACAAAAACACACACCAACCCCCACACCCTATATTTTATATATTTTTGTGTGTGTGGGGTTTTGTGTGTGGGGTGTGTGTGTGTGTGTGTGTGTTTTTGTGTGTGGGTTTTTGTGCTGAAACAAAAACCATGTGGTTTTAATTTTTAACCCAAATTTTTGTTTTCTATGAGAATGAGATTTATCTCTTGTAGTATTCCTCATTATTAGGCAATGGTCCGGACCCTACCTTTATTCGCCCAAACCCAATACATCTCTGGGCATCTTAAAGGGTTAAAAATTCACTCGTTCCCCCCCCTGCAAAACTGCCCCTTTCCCAAAGACATCTCCGAAACTACCCTCTTCTTCCTTTTTTTCGGCTCTCCAGGGATCCCCCAGACATCCAGCGGATGGTACTGGTGAATGTGGGTCTGCAGGTCCTCGTTAAAAGCTAAAAGGGCGTTTTTTTGAAGCCGTGGCCCCCGTTGATGCCCCTAATTCAGTGTCCCTGAAACCTTTTAAAAGGGGGGAGAACTTCAGGTTCTGAATACTGAATACTTCCCGTTGAAATTGCTGGGGGCACTTTTCGAAAGCTCCTCAGTACTGTAAAACCCAAGTAAAAATCATTTGGGAATCCCCGGTTCCAGCCCAATTTTTGAAGTGCTCCCAAAATTTTCGAGAACAGAAAAAACGCGGTTGACAGATTGAAGTTTCGGCATCAAAGCGCTGACAAAGAATATTATGGAGAGAAGGGGTACCGGTGGTTTTCGGTATGGCCGTCGTAAAACAAATCCTGACGCCCTTTTTCCCCGTTATCGTAAAAATAGGAGTTTCAACCATCCCCTGACAATTCATCAGGGTCGGCACAATTATATGTTTATAACCCCGTTTTCAGAAGTCGTCTTCCCCGGGGCTTAGCAACAACTCTAGTACCCCTAAAAGGGTGTCAATTTTAAAAGCACAGCCTGTGGCAACAAAGTAGTGAAGTCAAAACTATGGCCGTTGGGCAACAAAAGAACACTCCTCTCAACCCCTGACATCATTCCTACGACCACAGACACTGCTGACGACACAGCGGGTGAAGTCAGTGTAGCCAGTGAAAGCGTTCTTGGACAGGCTGCTCACTCTCAGACAGTCAGAAGTACGAGCAGTGCCATGAATTCCGGACATGATACAACTGTCCTCGCAACGTCAGGAAACACTGACACCGTCTCTGGCTCCGTTCCCATCAGCACCGAGAACGACGATTTGAACCCCGAAGGCATGTTCACATCAATGACAGTTACAACTGTTTCCACCACAGTCTCTTCCTTAGACACAGAATCACCCACGACGATTACGAATGATTGTGAGGGAATGCTGTGTGAAAAGGATGCTGGTCATTTTGTTATTAACACAACAGCCTGTGTTGCATCCGAACGCGACTCACCGACGATCATCACGTCAATACCCACCACCGTGGAAATCTTGACGAATGAAAACTGTGCAAGTCCCGACATCCTCTGTTTTTGGAATACCAAAGTTCCTGTATTGAATTACGTTAATGTGACGATTGACCAGCTGGTGTTGGAAAAGGATGACGACAATGGTACCCAGTCCCTGGAACTCTACGTGGAAAATTATTATAAAATACAAGTCTTCAACATGTCAGTGCTGAAAAACAGAAGTGTGACCTTCACCTCCTCCTCCGTCCTCTTCTTCCGCTTCCGGAGTCAAAACCTGTGCCTTAATTCAGCCATAACGTTCCATTTTCATGTTCAACCTGGTACAGCTGTAGAGGACCTGCCTGTGGTACGACTGACGGACACAGTCAGCTACGTGACTTCGCCTCGATTCAACGGACTGGATCGTCTCTATCCCAACCGCTACGATGGAATATTTGAGCTTCATGTAACGGAACACGAGTGCGTGTTAATCAGCTTTATCCATTTTTACCTGGAGCAAGCTGACAACTGTGTGTTTGATTATTTGGAATTCAGTGTGATGGCGCTAAACCACACGTGGACAAAGTGTGGACTGCAAGACATACCATCGCGAGTGTACCACTCCTCTATACACCTTATTTTACACACTGACAATTCGAATCAGTACACAGGGTTCAAGATGATGTACGCCATCCTTCCCAGGTCCCAAGAGCCCCAGCAGCTGTCGGACAATCTGTACAACTGCTCCGTTCCCCATTTCCACAGCTTCAAGCCGCTGCTCAGTTGCAATATGGTGAAGGAATGTGAAGGAAACGAAGACGAGGAAGACTGCAGTTACTATAGCAACGACTGTGGCCAGGGAGCACTAGACGCGGGAACGAAATGTTACAGGTTTGCTCGACCTGAGGGAATTAAAACCTGGAATGATGCTAATTATCAATGCATCCAGAACAACCAGAATCTGGTCACCCTGTCGACGCCGGAAGAGTTTGGAAGGTTCAGACAGATCATGGCTTCTGTGAGAAATCTACGTCTTGTTTACATCGGGGCACAGCTGCTGGATAGAGTGCAGGATGTACCCGGAGAGACAATGTACAAGTATTTGTGGCAATGGGTCGATGGAAGAACAGCGATTTTCCTCAATATGACTACTTATGAGACTCCACCAAAGTGTGCTTATTATAATCCCGCTGATGGAAACATCCATGCCCAGGATTATCGAAAATCCTTTCATGTTGATGTGGTCTGCGAGTTTTACAAACTAAACACACAGTCAGTAAACCAAAGCAAAGTCAAGGTGGTCAGCAGCGTCTCCACTGATCTGGATTACACAGTTTGGAACGTGGGTATGGTTCACTGTCCTTCAGGTCACGTGACAAGAGACTTCGTGTCATGTGACACACGTGGACAGTGTGGGGCGAAGGAATCCATGACATCATGTCTCTTGGGAAACGTCACAATAGTCATGTTTGTGTGTGAACGTAGTCATGAAGCTGTGCACTACACTCTGGTGTGTGACCATATTCAACACTGCGATGACAACACTGATGAAGACTTTTGTCAATTTTCTCCCTGTCCACCATCGGGGTTTCGATGTCGAAGCGGTCAGTGCATAGGTCTCGAACAACAATGTGACTTACAATCGGACTGTTATGATGGTTCAGACGAAATCTGTTCACCACTAAGACAATTTTTGACCACTCTGCCCCCAGCAGTACTCCACGTGGATGGTACAGGGCGGCCTTTCCTCAGACAGATGAATGATTCAGATGAATGTCCTCTGACACACTTTCAGTGCTCCCAAGGAATCTGCCTGCCCATCTATCTCCGCTGCAATGGCGTAGGTGATTGTCCAAACGGTGAGGATGAGGCCTCATGTGAGAGCTACACGTGTCGCGGTTTCTATCGCTGTCGAGGGTCCAAAGTATGTCTGCATGCTGACCACGTGTGTGACGGCGTGTTCCAGTGTCCTCAGTATGATGACGAGTTGCTGTGTGACAAGCTGGCCTGTCCTGATGTGTGTCACTGCCAAGGTCTAGCCTTTGTCTGCACTGCAAACTTCTCCGCCAGCTCCTACCCTGCTCTTCGCTACCTGGACGCCAGTGGTTTGTATGACGCCCAGTGACTTGGCTCACAGCCTCTCCCTGATACATCTTCGTCTGTCGGACTGCCGCATTGACACACAGCCGACTTTGAAGCTTCCTAATTTGAGGCACTTAGACCTAAGCAGAAATGAGCTAACACACATCGACATCAGTCAGTTCCACACCTTGAAGAATCTACGAGTTCTGGTGCTATTTGGTAACCCCTTGTCAGCCATAACAAACACTGAGCCGTCGGGAAAAGGCACGCTGATACTTCAGACCATCAACCTATCGGGTGCCAGTTTCCATGTGTTTAACGGTAGTGCACTGGCCGGTTGCCCGCTCCTCAAGACACTCAACATTTCATGGAGCAAGCTGACGACAATAAGCGAGGGAGGTTTCCAGTCCACGCCGCTGTTGGAGAACGTGGACGTGAGAGGTTCCCCGTTGAAGGACTTCCCCAGTGATCTGCTGAGAAGTCTAGACTCTCTTAAGGTGGTGCATGCTGATAACTATAAGTTGTGCTGCAAAGCCATGCTTCCTGAAGACTTCCACTTGAACAAGTGCCACGCCAAGCAAGACCTGCTGGCGTCGTGTGAAGACCTTCTCCAATCCAACATGTACCGTGTGTTCCTGTGGCTCATTTCTTCACTGTCCATTGTAGGAAACATGGGCAGCTTTGTGGCCAGGCTTTACCTCGGCAGCAAAGGCGCAGGTCTGGGCAGCTTCAGTATCTTTGTCACCAATCTGTCCATGGCCGACTTCTTCATGGGGGTCTACCTAGCCATTGTAGGGGTGGCTGATCAGATCTCCCGTGGAGAATACCTCTGGCATGGCGACCAGTGGAAGGAAAGTGCTGGCTGTAAGGTGGCTGGCTTTCTGTCTCTGATGTCCAGTGAGGTGTCGGCCTTCATCATCTGCCTCATCACTCTGGATCGTTTTCTCGCCCTGCGCTTTCCCTTAAGCAGCCTTCATTTCAGCCGCGGATCCGCGCTAATAGCTTGCACTATTGTCTGGATGGTAGGAATTGCCTTGGCAACAATTCCTTTGTTACCTCTGACGTCACACTGGGAGTTCTACAGTCAGACCGGCATCTGCATCCCACTGCCATTCGCCACCGGTGAGCATTTCCAAGGTTATGACTACTCCTTCAGTGTGATGATCATTCTGAACTTCGTGCTGTTCCTGCTGATCGCTGTGGGTCAGGCATTCATCTACTGGTCTGTACGCTCCAACACTATATCCTCGTCAAAGAAAACGGGGTCCAGAGACGTCACCATTGCGCGCCGCCTGACCACCATTGTTCTGTCGGACTTCCTGTGCTGGTTCCCTATCGGCTTGCTGGGTGTCCTGGCCTCCACAGGAACTCCCATTCCTGCCGAGCTCAACGTCGCTGTGGCCATCTTCGTGATGCCCTTCAACTCCGCGCTCAACCCCTTTCTTTACACCTTGAACGTGCTGATGGAGAAACGCCAGAAAGCACAAGAGGCGTACTTGCTGAAGCGCTTGGAGTCTCGAATGCACACAGAGCAAACTGAAGCCGACACATCGCTGACGATCGCACTGCCTGTGAATAGATCTACTGCTGTCGATCTGGTCAAAGCGTGGCTCAGCGAGCAAGTACTCACATCAGGAGACCTTGTATCATGCTCAGCAGCCCTTTGTGATGGTGAGAAAAAGGGAGATAAGCCAGTAGGCACTCTTTTAGGAAGCGTGTACCACCCTGGACAAGAGTGAGTAATAAAGACATTCTTCGTTGAACGCTCACTGCAAAAATTAACAAATTTTGCAATGCATGGCTGACATTGTCGATTAGCCAATCAGCGCACGCAGACCTGACACATCTTCAGCTAATCCTTCGACAAACAAAGGGAGTTATAGGCCTATCCAGATCTTCAGTCAGGGGACCGAGCCCAGTAATGGTGAACACATGTGCACTGGGGCTGTGAACTCGGACAAACGGTACCCAAATCCATTTCAAGGTGGGGCAAGATTGACACCATTCCGTAAACCCCTTCAAACTTGTGGAGAAATGACTCTGAAATGGACAAAAATATACGAGCATCTTCTTGAACGACTAAATGTAAACGTCGGTGGAAATCGCCATCTCTTTTAGTCTTAGTTGTTTGTGTCAAGGTCAGCACAAGAGTATGCTCAGTGTTTGGCATTAAGACTACAAAGGCAGCTGTTCTGAATTCAGCTTTTCTGGTTCAAATACGCACCGGGCCGGTTCAGCTTTGAGATGATTGTTCTTGAGAACATCGTACTGATCGCCGTGGATACAACACGGTCACTGTTTCAGCTGTCACTATAGTACGTATCAAACACACTGCCATCGCTTGACTTTCCCTACCATCACGTCAAAGGAAAATACATTTTCTGAAGCAACACATACAAAACGCCAAAAGGCGCTGTGCAAACTCATAGCGGCACAATGTGTCTTATTGTTTAAAAACAGTTCTCTCAAATTGTCGTCAGAAAGAAGACGCGCGTCAGAGAGAAGACGCGCGTAAGAGTGTACGTCATACACTTCCTGCCTTGATCCCTTGTGGTGTGTGTGTGTGTGTGTGTGTGTGTGTGTGTGTGTGTGTGTGTGTGTGTGTGTGTGTGTGTGTGTTCAAACAAACATCGTTTTCCAGGAAGCAAGGTTAAAGTATCGTTCGGTCCCTTCCTTCTTCTTCTTCTTTTTTTTTTTTTTTTGTAACATATTATTCAACAAGCCACATATTTTTCATTAGATACGTGTTTCAAGTCGAAAATAACAGAAATGAAAACACTGGATGATCTGGGCTTGCCATCGAAGTTTATTATCGTCAGTGAGACCTAGTACGCGATGAAAAACAAAAACAAAAAGACAATGAAATTGAACTAACTATACAGAGAGTTCTGAGAGTGTGATAAACAAGATGGAACATTTTCTCAGGTCCAAAAACACATCGCCATATTTGTAGCTGAGAGCCACGGCTCCGTCAATCGCGCAAGTGGGACATTGCAAGAGTGTTCACAAGTTATATTTTCTCCAAGTAGGTGACTACATGTTCATGAGCATGTCTTTCCGTATGTTTTGACAGAACCGACAGTAGTGAGATTGGTCTACAATCTCCTCCTCCTCCTCTTCTTCTTCTTCTTCTATTTTTACTTTTTAGATCCCTGGTTTTGGGCAGACCAGTGACTGTTGCTTTTTCAAATTGTGATGGGAAGACTTTTAGTTCGATGCATAAATAAAAAATATGGTCTGGTCACCCTGCCATATATAGCGAAGCTAGCTTAGTCGAGTCGATATACTTTAATCATCCCTCAGAGGTCAATTCAGCTAACTACTAAGGTTCGTTAAATTAAAAATTAAAAATTAAAATAAAAAAGTATATCAGAGCAATTGACTGTTGATTCCTTCGGGTCCGGAGGACCTTTTGCTGTCCATCTCAGAGATGAATTTGCCAATAGACGATTTCCGAAAATAACAGGACAGATAATTTGACAGTGTTTTCTTACTCCGGGAGAGTGAAGTCCCCTGAGGGTAGAACACCATTTTAGACACGGACTTGATCTACAACTACAACTATGAACTGGCATACATAGGTCCATGGTATCAGAATGGAGGCGGCAGTCAAAAAGTGCTGGTCTGTGACAGTATCAGACCTTCAGGCATGGACCTATATATATATATATATGTGTGACAGGTCGTGGGGAATGGACTCCAGACTCAAATGTTTCACCATTTATTGGTTGTGAAGACGGCACGCTGCGACAAACAATAAACACAATTGTAGGTCCAGCCGAGCATACGTCATTTACATCATAATAATATATACATATAATGTTTTAGAAATCAAAATATCAAATTATAATAAAAAAATTTTTTTAAACAAAAAAAAAAGTCAATTTATTATGCCTGCAACATTACACTGGAGCCTATGAAACAACCACATAGTACTCTCAATGAAATGTATAAAATAATAAAATGCACTAACCACAACAAGCATAAACTGAAGAAACATTGTAAGCCAAAGTTGACGGAACAACCACTAGTGACACCGTTTGACACGGAATGGACACATCACAGAACAACATCCATTAATAACGTCTCGCAATCATTCACATTCAAGCATACTAAAGGATTTGAGGGGTAGGTTGCAGGGAACATCTCATCAGAGTATATGAAACAACTACATAATACTCTCTCAATGAAATGCATACAACTCTAAGGACATAAGTACCCCACACAACAATTAATAAAGCAACATAACAAACCATTCTAGAATTTAAATAATCTGAAACCCTATAAAACTAAGTAACTGTAGTACTGACCATGTGAAGGGGGAAAACGTCACAAAAACATTGTTATGAACACAGTATGATGGACCTACCATCATGTCACAGCACAATTCTATCAGTCCACAACTATCACTCATCTTGACTCTGGCACACGCTAGTGATACTTTTAGTTACACATCCAGACATACAAGGGCTGAGGGGAATGTTGCAGGGAACATTTCATCAGAGTATATGAAACAACTACATAATACTCTCGGTGAGATACATTCACACAATGCCAGAGGGAGAGAGAATTTAAAAGACTACCAACATCATAGGTATACACATACACATACAAAACAAACAAGTCATCTAAAACAAACAGATTACAGACAGGGGCTGGGTCAATAATTACAACAGTAACTAAACACCAAAATGTAATAATGGGGGTCAATCATCACTACATACGGGGCATTCAGGCAATACTAGAGGCATAATCATTCCTAAGGTGTAAACTTAAAATCATAATAATAACCATAATATGACTAAGGCATAACATGAATCTGTCATTAACAATAACTATAACTAAGTAAGTAAAACTGTCATGAACATTTATAGACAAGTAATAGATCATCATAAAAATTATAATCCAAGTCAGTAAGTAAAACGGTTATGAACTTTATAAACAAGTTTAAAAAAGCACACACACTATAATATGACTAAGTCAGTAAGTAAAACTATTCTGAACAGTTATGAACAAATACTCCCAATACAATACTACATACTATATATATATAGATAGATAGATAGATAGACAGATAGACTAGATTAACCAGTCAAACCAAAACAAAATAAAATAAAGACAGGTCATGAATGCTGCAATGCCACTGAATCAGTCAGCCAGGTGTGAATGCCAAAAAAACTATGATTCTAATTGTTTGGCCAGCTTGCATGCTATCTATAGGTATACTGATATTTGACATTGAAGAGAATACTTTATGAATGAGCAATGGTGCCCACATCCACAATTATTAACAACCAGGCACTCTACTCTTGGAAGATGGCACTTGGAGTGACCAATAATACAAATTCACAGTAGTCTATCACTGTAGCATACAACTTCCACATATTGCAGCTGATAGCCTAGCCACCTCTCTATAAAGCATTACAACTTAGCAATATGTTACACTTTACACATTCTGACTGTCTTGCATGTTCCTTGCAATTAGGAATCTATTGACCAGATGTTCCCTTAAATTGCAAGTAAATTCACATACTAGGCCTAGCCTAGTACCACACATCCTACAGTACTGGACTGAGGTGGACACATCATAGTGTTACTGTAATTCTCTTGCTACTGACCACATCCTAAGTCAAAATACATCACTCAATTTGGCCCTCCACCATGACATTATTCATAGCAGCAACATGACTGAATAAACAAAACAACCTGAACAAGCGGCAATGAGCATCATACCAGTCAACACATACATAGTATCATACATCAAAGTATAAACAACACAACAACTGAACAAATAGCAATTCAACTTACTGGCAACGAGGCGATTTTCCCGTACTTGTGGCCGAAACACACTCATGGACCCTGGTCGACGGAACACTGAATCAAAATGGCTACCACCTGCTGCACTCGCCTCTTATCTATATCAGCTGGGCGGACCGCAAGGACAGCACTGTCCGGCAAAATCTGTGCAGGCTGCCCGAGGCACTTCAAACTACTAGCTTGTGTTTCTTCTAACTTTTGACTGGGCCCTAACTCAAAAAGTACTAAACACATTATAACGCGGTTTAAAATACCAAAACCTGGGGACCATTATCTTTTTATCTATCAAAAATGATCTTTGTTATCTAGTCTATCAAATGAAGCTAAAATAAGATTAACTCTGTGAGCCCAGCCGTGGAACCGCATTCGCAGCAATTAACCTCAAATTAATTAACTACAACACGACCTGTACCCCAAAATACTTTTATAGATTTGAACCTAGGGCCATAAAATATACCAGACATTTACTATATACACAGTCCTCCTACTTATCTACCTAAAAATCAAGAATTAAGCCTGGGTAACAAACACAAACGCCAAATTTGGCGCCAGACCGATTAAATCTGCAAATCCCAAATCCATCTAATCTAAGCCCTGTTCCTACTCCTATGAAATATTTTGAAAGTCTGCATCATAAATACTAGCTATAATATATAAAATTATAATGAATACCCAATTTCTGAAGTTTTACAAATGTATAAATAAATACGTCATTGCGGCTGTAAAGCCGGCAATCAAAACCAAAATGGCCGCCGATATCGTCTGCTACTATAATTTCGCCCACAAGCAAGGAATCTCGATGCTGTTACCAGTATTTATAAATAAAATTGGAAAAAAATAGACAAACTAGGAGACTGTCACACACACACACACACACACACACACACACACACGTTGGACTGCCAGCTGCGCGCTATGCGCAAAAAACACTTCTTTTCTCTGCTTTTTTCGCGTACTACGGTCTTTTTGGTGGGGCCACATGCGGTGTGTCCGTTTGGAATGGCGGACTGACTGAATCGACTGCAAGCGTTTGTTATTTACTCCGTGTTCCTGATTAAGACGAAGAAATGTAAAAAAAACCAAAAAAAAAACCGGGTAGACTCTGCTGCCTCGTCAGTATAGCGCTTCATGGCTTACTAGAAGCAGATCACTGCGGGCAGAGGGTCGAAAACAGAACCAGGAATAGCGAAGCCGGTTGCGCTGTTCCATCACTCGCATCGGATTGTGGATAGCAGTTGACAATCTTCTCCAGACATTTCACCGAAAATAGCTTAAATATTGTAAGTTTTGAGGTGTTGATAATTTCTCGTATAAACCAATAATTAATACAGCTCTGTGTTGTGTGTCAGCGCGAAGCGTTATGTCCATCACGACATTTGACATCAGGATGGTAGTGTTAAAAACAAAAACACAACACCCTGTTTACATGCACTTCAGTAGCATGTGTGTACTGTTAATTAATACAATGTCACTGAATTTGTTCAAATTTAGAGGTAAACTGTTAGAGAATAATGACTTGAAGTTCAGAAATCACCCTGAAATAGATCTCAGCCGGGATAGATCAAAGTGTGCAACTAACTTGTAACACGTGTAAGAAATCAGAATAATCTGCCAGAGAAATCTGCATAAGCAGAACAAAACAAAATAACAGCAACATATAATGCAGAATTTATTGGAGTTGGGTGTACGTGTAAAAGGTGAAAAGGCATGGCTGAAAAGTGAATTTTATTACGTGTAATGCGCCATTGAGGTTTGATCTAGATCTAGTTACCGAGTGCTGGAAATCCAACAATACAAACGCAAAACTCATGGCTTCCGCGCCTTCTCTTGCTTTGGACCCCACATTTGGAATTCACTCCCACAAGACCTTAGACACTGCTCAACCCTGTCATCTTTTAAAGCCAAACTGAAAACCTTCCTCTTCTCACAGTCTTTCCATCCTAACTAATATCGGTACCGAGTTTCTGCTACAGTCAGTGTGTGTGTGTGTGTGTGTGTGTGGTGTGTGTGTGTGTAGTGCTTTTTTTGTTTTGTTTGTTTTTTAAATAATACTTTATGTAAATTGTTTTGGTAAAACTATGCTCTGCATGTGTATAGAATATCATATTTAGGTTAATATGTATCATGTGAGCGCTCAGGGCGTTGATGAGCGCATGATAAATGCACATTATTGTTATTGTTATTAACACTGAGCGAGCTTCCTCAGTCCTGATGTTGGCAAAACAATTGATCGTGTACTCACTGCTTACAGACTGTAATAAAACTCATTTTTGTTGCAAGTTTTGGCTTTATTCACTAAATATGAAGCCGTTTGACTGATTTGAATGATATTTGTGACCCAAAATAGCATTTAATGTGTCCCAGGAATTTTCGACCGCCTTTCCTTGGATATTACTAGTGATTTTCATATTTTACACAGTGCTTACGTATACATTTATTTCATCCTCAAAGCAAAAACATACAACTGGCCACCTAACACCACACACACGCACACACACACACACACACACACACACACACACACACACAACACACACACACACACACACACACACACACACATGCACACACACACACACGCGCGCGTGCGCACACAACAATAACTACAAACAAAAAGCAACTGGGCACGTCACATCGCTTGCTAATGGTCATTTGACTGGCTCAAACGCCGCTTTTGTGTGCAGAAATTGCGACCGCTTAGAGTGATCAAAAAAGAGATAATTTTGCTGACATTGGACTGGCTATGGGGACGCCGCAGACTTTGATCCAGCGAAGGCATGTTTCAAGCGTCCGCGTTGGTTTGGAAAACGGCACAAATCGGACGCCTATTCAAAACTGGGGGAACCTACTATTAGAGTTGCATGTACCCCACGAACAGTGCTTGACCGGCATTTCTGATGCCTTTTCTGCTTTTTTTAATTTTTTTAATTTTTACCCGTATCCGTCCATCGTTGTCACGGGTTCACTGTACCCCCAACAAAGCGTGCCTACTTTGCGTTACACCCGCAGGCACTTACCGAGTGCAGTCCCCTGAATTTCCGAAGATGTTTATTCGCTAAATTCATGAACAGCTGAAAGCTATCATGCTGGATCAGCTGTTCGGTTACGTGTCCTAAATAAAAGGTTACGTCATAAAATGTGCATGTGATGACGCGTTCACAAAAGATACAATTTAAGCTAAAGTGCAGCGTTCCCGTTCAAGGGCAATGGTGCACAAGCATCCTACCGAATACTGTAAACGGACATGTTTACAATGGGTATTGTAAACCAATCAGTTCCTTTTGTCTTTTGCTGATAGAAATCAACAAGACGTTTCGAGCAGGTGCAGTTCTTATCGATATCAGATGATCTTTGTGATTTAACTAAGTTTTTTACCATGGGCAGAAAGTAGTCATTAAATGCATCAACCGTCAAATTGTGCCCAAAGGTACAGCACAGGGATTACAGGCCGAAAGTACAGCCTAATGTGTAAAGTAAGTAACCTGGTGTTAGTCCAGTCGATAAGTACGGTTATATCAGGGCGTTACCAAGGCACAAAGATAAAATGCTAGGGTACTAAATGTAAAACCTAGGTGGAAAGTACAGCACAAAATGTAAAGCCCGGCCGAAAGTACATCACAAACGTTAAATCTTGGGTGAAAGTAAAACAATTTTTTTTTTAACCGTTTGGTGTAAAACCTTGGGTAAAAATGCAGCTTGAGGTGGAAAACCCAAGCGGAAAGACAGCGCAAGGCATAAAACCCAGGGGAAATCATTCACTCCAAGAATAGCCCGTGCATCAACAAGCCGAGGTTGTCTCCCTTCCCTTGATTGTGTGTGTGTGTGTGTGTGTGTGTGTGTGTGGGGTGTGTGTGTGTGTGTGTGTGTGTGTGTGTGTGTGTGTGTGTGTGTGTGTGTGCGTGCCTGTGGATGGTTGTATAGTGTAGGTCTTGCCTGTTTAGCTTTTAATGATTTTGATTGTTATTATCGTTTTCCGCCTGGACTGTCTCAACGTGGATGTAGCTTCAGTGTGTAGCTATTGTATCTTATTGTCGCTTTCCGTCTCGGCTGTCTCAACGTGGATGTAGTTTACAGTGTGTAGCTATTGTATCTTATTGTCGCTTTCCGTCTCGGCGTCTCAACGTGGATGTGGGGGGCTGTCAGACTCGTGAAACTTTGTATCCTGTAATCTGTACGTGTCTCCATGTCATCGGCCTCATCATCCATCCGTTGGATGCTGCTGCTTCCTGTGTATCATTGGCATCTTATAGTGTACGTTGTATCCCTGGAAACTTGTCTCAACGTGGATTTCAGTTGACCAGTGTCTAGCACTTGTATCTTTCCATTGTCTTGTGTTGCTCTGGGCTTCTGATAGTGGATGTCAGCTTTCATGTTAGTTTGTTCTATTTCGTTTCCGCTGGGCTGTCTCAACGTGGATGTAGTTTCAGTGTGTAGCTATTGCATCTTATGTCGCTTTCCGCCTGGGCTGTCTCAACATGGATGTAGTTTCAGTGTGTGCTATTGTATTTTATTCTCGCTTTCCCTGGACTGTCTCAACATGGATGTAGTTTACAGTGTGTGCTATTGTATCTTATTGCCGCTTTCCGTCTGGGCTTCTCAACCTGGATGTAGTTTAATTTGAATTTTGTAAAGTTGTACAGAGCCCCGAGTTTTGTTTTCATTTTAGAGGTCACATTTTTTTAATTTTCATTCTACTTTTTTCTTCCATCCTTCTTTCTTTCTCTCTAAGCAGTTAGCATGCTGCTGCAGCATGGACATATAACCGCGAGTCTTGATCATCATCATCATCATCAACTTTGTCTTCATCATAAACCGCCGCAAGGGCCTCTGCAACACGTCCACAAATACCCAGCTATCATCATCGTTGGTCAACACACGAGGGTTTCTTCAGGTTATTAGAGACCACTGGCACTCATTCCACCCGATCCTGTCGTCCACGCTCCATCCCTGCAGGTTCCCAAGAACACACTGGACTCCACCCGGTCAAAGCAGGACTTCTTCACTGATGTCTGTTCTCTTTTTGCCCAAACACGCAGCGTTCATCGCAAAGTGTACCTAGCATAGCTTTAGGCTGGCAACGACCAGATTAAAGCGTTCTATTGCTGAACTGTTACGGCTATTTTATATATATGTATATATATGTTATATATATATAAATATTATATATATAAAATATATGGACCAAAAGACCAAAATTTATCCAAACAAACGACAACACGATAGCTGTGCCTGTTGAAAAGTATCGTGCTTACTGGAGCATTGTCAAACAAGAACCAAAAGAGGATGTGCCCACGTCACGGCTTGATTGATTGCTGAGCTGTCGGCACGAACAGTTAATGAGACGTGGCGTTTTGCTGTTATTCCTATACATACATTTAAGACACATTATGGTAAGGTTGGATTAAAACAAACAAAAACAAACGTGTTCGGCCCTGAAACACAAGTACACTGTTCCTTTTCCTCTAACTAAAGACAGTAGATTTCAGTTGTCTTGAGCGATTTTGAAGAATTGTATTAACGTGGTGTGGGGTGGGTGTGTGGTGTGTGTGTGGTGTGTGTGTGGTGTGGGTGTGTGTTGTGTGTGTGTGTGGTGGTGTGTGGTGTGCGTGTGTGTGGTGTGAGTGTTGTGTGTGTGTTGGGTGTGTGGTGTGGTGTGTGTGTGTGTGTGTTTGGTGTGTTGTGTGTGTGTGTGGGTGTGATGTGTGTGTGTGTGTGTGGTGGGGTGTGTGGTGGGGGGGGGGGGCGGTGCGTGTGTGTGTGTGTGTGTTGTGGTGGTGTGTGTGTGGTGTGGTAGTGTATGTCTGCTCCGCCCCCGCGCGCGCGCGCGTTTCGATGTGTTCGAGGTTCTCGGGCAGCGCAAAAGCGCATTTTGTCTGATGTTGTGATTTCTTAAGACTGACAATTTCTTCCGGTGTAGAGGAATGAGTTGTCCCCCTTTTTCAATGTCGGCGGATTAACAGTCCTAGCAATTGTTGTCCATGACTCATATGACATATGTAACGTTCTGCTTTCCAGGGACGTTACGAACAATAACGAACAAAACACATTGCAGATAACCCGATGAAGGGAATGTAAACAATAATCAGGTGGACATTTCTACAGCTGTTTAATACTGAAATTTGCCAACAAGGCAAATGGGAAATGTAATAGGTGAAGCATTCGACTGTTTATAACGTCATCAGCAACATCATGAAGAAAGAAAACAAATCGAAGAGAAAGAGAGAACAATGTAAAACATTGCTAGGACAAATTTTCCACTGCCTCTTCACAGAGAATCGAACCACTTGTAAGAAGGAACTGACTGCCTACCTGAGCCTACCTGTGCATTGACCAACACCTTCTGTGCCACACGAAGCAGCGCTGCAAACAGGCGAAGTTTAGAACTTACAAACAGCTGTCGCTGTGATGCCGACATGTGGTACACCGTGTCCGTTGTATCTGGAAACGGAAAACCCATCAGCTAGCAACACGAGTCCTACGCTATTAAAAAAAGAAAAAAAGAAAGTTTCTCCGGTAAATAAACTACTGCACGATCTTTTCATCTAGGAGAAGTGGTCTGATTATGAGCCAAAAAACAACAACTTATCCAGGGAAAGATTTTTACCTTCTACACCTGCATTCGTTGTAATGTCGATGATTAGCAATATTATGCGGATGTGTGTGTGTGTGTGTGTGTGTGTGTGTGTGTGTGTGTGTGTGTGTGTGTGTGTGTGTGTGTGTGTGTGTGTGTGTGTGCGCGCGTGCGTGCGTGCGTGCGTGCGTGGGTGTGTGTGTGAGAAAAATACAAAACAAACTTTATCGTCGAACTCCTTTTCATTCTACAGCCGTTTCCATTCTGGTTACCCGGTGATCAGTCAATACCGGCATTTCTTTTAATTTATTTGTTTTGGAGTATGTGTGTGTGTGTGTGTGTGTGTGTGTGTGTGTGTGTGTGTGTGTGTGTGTGTGTGTGTGTGTGTGTGTGTGTGATTGTGTGCTGAAACAAAAACCGTGTGGTATATTTTAACGAATTTGTTTGTTTTTCTCTGAGTATGAGATTGATCTGTTGCAGTATTCCTCAGTATTAGGCATTGGTCCATACGTACCTTTATTCGCAAGACCAATACATCTCTGACGACTTCAGATATAAATATTCACTCGTTCCCACCCGGCTGCAACACTGCTTCCAATGACATCAGCCTGGCTGTAGTCAGTTTTTTGCATCTCCGAGTTACCATCTTCTTCCTTTTCTTCGGCTCTCCATGGCATCCCTGAGACGTCTAGCGTGATGGTACTGGAGAATGTGGATGTCTGCAGGTCCTCGTTACAGCTACAAACGTTTTTTGAAGCCGTGGCTCATTGGTGCCAATAACGCAGTGTCCTTGACTCCTTGTATAGGGGGCAGAACCACAGGTTCTCAATACTGAACACTTCTGCGTTACAAATGTTGGTGGCACTTTACGAAAGCTCCTCAGTACTGTAAACCTAAGTAAGTCATTTGGGAATCCTCGGTTTCAGCCAAGTATTGAAGTGCTCCAAATTCTCGAGAACAGAAACATCGCGATTGACAGATTGAAGTTACTGGCATCAAAGCGCTGACAACGAAAATTATGTAGAGACTGGGTACCGATGCTTTTTGGTATGGCCGTCGTATTACAAATCCTTATCGCCTTGTTCGCGTTACCCGTAAAAATAGGAGTTGCAACCACCACTGACAACTCATCAGTGTCGTCAAAATTATATGTTTATAACACGTTATCAGAAGTCGATTATAAAACGCACATCCGTGTGTCAACAAGGAGTGATGTAAAAACTATGGCTGTTGACAACACGAACAGTCCTCTCAACACTGACATCATTCCTACGACCACAGACACCGCTGACGACACAGTGGGTGCAGTCAGTGTAGCCAGTGAAAGTGTTCCTGGACAGGCTGCCCACTCTCAGACAGTCAGAAGTACGAGCAGTGCCATGAATTCAGGACGTGATGCAACTGTCATCGCAGCGTCAGGAAACACTGACACCATGTCCGGTTCCATTCCCAGCAGCACCGAGAACGGTGATTTGAATGATTTGACCCCCGAAGGCATGTTCACATCAGTGACAGTTACAACTGTTTCCACCACAGTCTCTTCCTTCGACACAGAATCACCCACGACGATTACAAAAGACTGTGAGGGAATGCTGTGTGAAAAGGATGCTGGGCATTTTGTTATTAACACAACAGCCTGTGTTGCATCCGAACGCGACTCAGCGACGATCGTCACGTCAATACCCACCACTGTGGAAATCTTGACGAATGAAAACTGGGTAAGTTCTGACATCATCTGCTTTTGGAATATAAAGGTTCCTATGTGGAGTTACGTTAATGTGACGATTGACCAGCTGGTGTTGGAAAATGATGACGGCAATGGTACCCAGTCCCTGGAACTCTACGTGGAAAATGATTATAAAATACAAGTCTTCAATATGTCAGTGCTGAGAAACAGAAGCGTGATCTTCACCTCCTCCTCCTCCGTCTGTTTCTCAGCACTGACATATTGAAGACTTGTATTTTATAATCATTTTCCACGTAGAGTTCCAGGGACTGGGTACCATTGCCGTCATCATTTTCCAACACCAGCTGGTCAATCGTCACATTAACGTAACTCCACATAGGAACCTTTATATTCCAAAAGCAGATGATGTCAGAACTTACCCAGTTTTCATTCGTCAAGATTTCCACAGTGGTGGGTATTGACGTGACGATCGTCGCTGAGTCGCGTTCGGATGCAACACAGGCTGTTGTGTTAATAACAAAATGCCCAGCATCCTTTTCACACAGCATTCCCTCACAGTCTTTTGTAATCGTCGTGGGTGATTCTGTGTCGAAGGAAGAGACTGTGGTGGAAACAGTTGTAACTGTCACTGATGTGAACATGCCTTCGGGGGTCAAATCATTCAAATCACCGTTCTCGGTGCTGCTGGGAATGGAACCGGACATGGTGTCAGTGTTTCCTGACGCTGCGATGACAGTTGCATCACGTCCTGAATTCATGGCACTGCTCGTACTTCTGACTGTCTGAGAGTGGGCAGCCTGTCCAGGAACACTTTCACTGGCTACACTGACTGCACCCACTGTGTCGTCAGCGGTGTCTGTGGTCGTAGGAATGATGTCAGTGTTGAGAGGACTGTTCGTGTTGTCAACAGCCATAGTTTTGACATCACTACTTGTTGACACACGGATGTGCGTTTTATAATCGACTCCTGATAACGTGTTATAAACATATAATTTTGACGACACTGATGAGTTGTCAGTGGTGGTTGCAACTCCTATTTTTACGGGTAACGCGAACAAGGCGATAAGGATTTGTAATACGACGGCCATACCAAAAAGCATCGGTACCCAGTCTCTACATAATATTCGTTGTCAGCGCTTTGATGCCAGTAACTTCAATCTGTCAATCGCGATGTTTCTGTTCTCGAGAATTTGGAGCACTTCAATACTTGGCTGAAACCGAGGATTCCCAAATGACTTACTTAGGTTTACAGTACTGAGGAGCTTTCGTAAAGTGCCACCAACATTTGTAACGCAGAAGTGTTCAGTATTGAGAACCTGTGGTTCTGCCCCCTATACAAGGAGTCAAGGACACTGCGTTATTGGCACCAATGAGCCACGGCTTCAAAAAACGTTTGTAGCTGTAACGAGGACCTGCAGACATCCACATTCTCCAGTACCATCACGCTAGACGTCTCAGGGATGCCATGGAGAGCCGAAGAAAAGGAAGAAGATGGTAACTCGGAGATGCAAAAAACTGACTACAGCCAGGCTGATGTCATTGGAAGCAGTGTTGCAGCCGGGTGGGAACGAGTGAATATTTATATCTGAAGTCGTCAGAGATGTATTGGTCTTGCGAATAAAGGTACGTATGGACCAATGCCTAATACTGAGGAATACTGCAACAGATCAATCTCATACTCAGAGAAAAACAAACAAACGAATTAAAATATACCACACGGTTTTTGTTTCAGCACACAATCACACACACAACAACACACACACACACACACACAACCACACAACACACAACACACACACACAAACACACACACATACTCCAAAACAAATAAATAAACGAATCGTTTTGAAACTACAGCTACTACGGTTTATAATCAGCTGTAGAATGAAAGGAGTGCGACGAAAATTTTGTTTGTATTTCCCACCACACACGCACGCACGCACGCACTCACGCACGCGTCGCACACACACAACACACACCACACAACACACCACACACACACACACCACACACACACACAAGACACCACACACACACTCACGCATATTGATCAATAGACATTACAACGAATGCAGGTGTAGAAGGTAAAAATCTTTCCCTGGATAAGTTGTTGTTTTTTGGCTCATAATCAGACCACTTCTCCTAGATGAAAAGATCGTGCAGTAGTTTATTTACCGGAGAAACTTTCTTTTTTTCTTTTTTTAATAGCGTAGGACTCGTGTTGCTAGCTGATGGGTTTTCCGTTTCCAGATACAACGGACACGGTGTACCACATGTCGGCATCACAGCGACAGCTGTTTGTAAGTTCTAAACTTCGCCTGTTTGCAGCGCTGCTTCGTGTGGCACAGGAGGTGTTAGTCAATGCACAGTTAGGCTCAGGTAGGCAGTCAGTTCCTTCTTACAAGCGGTTCGATTCTCTGTGAAGAGGCAGTGGAAAATTTGTCCTAGCAATGTTTTACATTGTTCTCTCTTTCTCTTCGATTTGTTTTCTTTCTTCATGATGTTGCTGATGACGTTATAAACAGTCGAATGCTTCACCTATTACATTTCCCATTTGCCTTGTTGGCAAATTTCAGTATTAAACAGCTGTAGAAATGTCCACCTGATTATTGTTTACATTCCCTTCATCGGGTTATCTGCAATGTGTTTTGTTCGTTATTGTTCGTAACGTCCCTGGAAAGCAGAACGTTACATATGTCATATGAGTCATGGACAACAATTGCTAGGACTGTTAATCCGCCGACATTGAAAAAGGGGGACAACTCATTCCTCTACACCGGAAGAAATTGTCAGTCTTAAGAAATCACAACATCAGACAAAATGCGCTTTTGCGCTGCCCGAGAACCTCGAACACATCGAAACGCGCGCGCGCGCGCGGAGACAGACAAACAGATACACACACACACACACACACACACACACACACACACACACACACACACACACACACACACACACACACGCACACACACACACACACACACACCACACACACAGGCACACACACACACACACACACACACACACACACACACACACACACAACACCGCTAAAACACACACACACACACACACACACGCACACACCACACACACACACACACACACACACAACACACACACAAACACACACAACCACAACACACACACACCACACACACACACACACACACACACACAGTTAAAAACATAATGCAAAAGGTCAATCGCAGAGGAAGCGAATAAAATTTAGTTAGAGGGAAAAGACAGTTTAATTGTGTTTCAGGCCGAACAACGTTTGTTTTTGTTTGTTTTAAATCCAGACATACAAATCAATTAAATGTATGTATAGGAATAACAGCAAAACGCCACGTCTCATTAACTGTTCGTGCCGACAGCTCAGCAATCAATCAAGCCGTGACGTGAGCACATCCTCTTTTGGTTCTTGTTTGACAATGCTCCAGAAAACACGGATACTTCTCAACAGGCACAGCTATCGTGTTGCGTTTGTTTGGGTTAAAAAAAATTCCAATAAATAATATAAAAAAAAAAAAAATAAAAAATTAAATATATATCCTTTAAAAAGGCTAGAAGCAACTGGTCGTTGCCAGCCTAAAGCTATGCTAGGACATTTTGCAATGAACGCTGCGTGCTTGGGCAAAAATAAAACAGACATCAGTGAAGAAGTCCGCTTTGACCGGGTGGAGTCCAGTGTGTTCTTGGGAACCTGCAGGGATGGAGCGTGGACGACAGGATCGGGTGGAATGAGTGCCAGTGGTCTCTAATAACCTGAAGAAACCCTCGTGTGTTGACCAACGATGATGATAGCTGGGTATTTGTGGACGGTGTTGCAGAGGCCCTTGCGGCGGTTTATGATGAAGAAAAGTTGATGATGATGATGATGATCAAGACTCGCGGTTATATGTCCATGCTGCAGCAGCATGCTAACTGCTTAGAGAGAAAGAAAGAAGGATGGAAGAAAAAAGTAGAATGAAGAATTAAAAAAATGTGATCCTCTAAAATGAAAACAAAACTCGGGGCTCTGTACAACTTTACAAAATTCAAATATAAACTACATCCAGGTTGAGACAGCCCAGACGGAAAGCGGCAATAAGATACAATAGCTACACACTGTAAACTACATCCATGTTGAGACAGTCCAAGCGGAAAGCGAGAATAAAATACAATAGCTACACACTGAAACTACATCCATGTTGAGACAGCCCAGGCGGAAAGCGACAATAAGATACAATAGCTACACACTGAAACTACATCCACGTTGAGACAGCCCCGGAAAGGGCGAAAAAACTACACACTGAAACTACATCCACGTTCTGATAGCCCAGGCGGAAAACGACAATAAGATACAATAGCTACACACTGAAACTACATCCACGTTGAGACAGTCCAGGCGGAAAACGACAATAAGATACAATAGCTACACACTGAAACTACATCCACGTTGAGACAGCCGAGACGGAAAGCGACAATAAGATACAATAGCTACACACTGAAGCTACATCCACGTTGAGACAGCCGAGACGGAAAGCGACAATAAGATACAATAGCTACACACTGAAGCTACATCCACGTTGAGACGCCGAGACGGAAAGCGACAAAAAGATACAATAGTCACACTGAAGCTCATCCACGTTGAGACAGTCCCGGCGGAAAAAGATAAAACAACAAAATCATTAAAAGTAAACACAAACCACACATACAACCCCCACACCCCGCCCAACAAAACACACACACACAAAAACACACACACACACACACACACACACACACACACACACACACAAAATCAAGGGGAAAGGGGGAAACCCCGGGGTTTCACGGGCTTTTTTTGGGTAAATTTTGGGTTTTTTCCTTTCGCGTCTTTCCCCGGGTTTTCCACCTCAAACTGTTTTTTCCCAAGGTTTTAAAAAAAAAAAAAAAACTTTTACCCAAAATTTAACGTTTGTGATGTACTTTCGGCCGGGCTTTACATTTTGTGCTGTACTTTCCACCTAGGTTTTACATTTATTATCCTAGGTTTTATCATTTGTGCCTTAGGTTTTACACCTTGGTCGCCCTGATATAACCGTACTTATTGACTGGGCGTGAAACACCAGGTTACTTACTTTACACATTAGGCTGTACTTTCGGCCTGTACTCCCCGTGCTGTACCTTTGGACACAATTTGACGGTTGATGCATTTAATGACTACTTTCTGCCCATGGTAAAAACCTTAGTTAAATCACAAGGATCATCTGATAGCGATAAGAACTACTTCTGCTCGAAACATCTTGTTGATTTCTATCAGCAAAAGACAAAAGGAACTGATTGGTTTACAATACCCATTGTAAACATGTCCGTTTACAGTATTCGGTAGGATGCTTGTGCACCATTGCCCTTGAACGGGAACGCTGCACTTTAGCTTAAATTGTATCTTTTGTGAACGCGTCATCACATGCACATTTTATGACGTAACCTTTTATTTAGGACACGTAACCGAACAGCTGATCCAGCATGATAGCTTTCAGCTGTTCATGAATTTAGCGAATAAACATCTTCGGAAATTCAGGGGACTGCACTCGGTAAGTGCCTGCGGGTGTAACGCAAAGTAGGCACGCTTTGTTGGGGGTACAGTGAACCCGTGACAACGATGGACGGATACGGGTAAAAATTAAAAAAATTAAAAAAAGCAGAAAAGGCATCAGAAATGCCGGTCAAGCACTCTGACTGAAGATCTGGATAGGCCTATAACTCCTTTTGTTTGTCGAAGGATTAACTGAAGGTGTGTCAGGTCTGCGTGCGCTGATTGCCTAATCGCTAAAGTCAGCCACGCATTGCAAAAATGGTGAATTTCTGCAGTGAGTGTTCAACGAAGAATGTCTTTATCGCTCGCTCTTGTCCAAGGTGGTACACTCTTCCTATCACCGTGTCCGTCGTATCACCTTGTCACTCCTAAGCGAGTGCCTACTGCCATAGCTCCCTTTTCTCCCCATCACAAATGGCTGCTGAGCATGATACAATGTCTCCTGGTGTGGGTACTTGCTCGCTGATCCACCCTTTCATCAGATCGACGGCAGCAGATCTATTCACAGGCAGTGGGATCTTCAGCGACGAGTCAGCTTGAGTTCGCTGTGTGCATTCGAGACTCCAGGCGCTTCAGCAAGTACGCTTCTTGTGCTTTGTGGCGTTTCTCCATCAGCACGTTGAAGGTGTAGAGGAAGGGGTTCAGCGGGGAAATTGAAGGGCATCACGAAGATGGCCGCAGCGACGTTGAGCTCCCAGGGATGGGAGTTCCTGTGGAGGCCAAAAAGCAACCGATAGGGAACCAGCACAGGAAGTCCGACAGAACAATGGTGGTCAGGCGGCGCGCGATGGTGACGTCTCTGGACCCCTTTTCTTTGACGAGGATATGGAGTTGAAGCGCACAGACCAGTAGATGAAAGCCTGGCCCACAGCGATCAGCAGGAACAGCACGAAGTTCAGAATGATCATCACACTGAAGGAGTAGTCTAACCTTGGAAAAGCTCACCGGTGGGAAGGGCAGGGGGGGATGCAGATGCCGGTCTGACTGTAGAACTCCCAATGTGACGTCAGAGGTAACAAAGGAATTGTTGCCAAGGCAATTCCTACCACCCAGACAATAGCACAAGCAATTAACGCGGAGCAGCGGCTGAAATGAATTGCTTAAGGGAAAGCGAAAGGGCGAGGAAGCGATCCAGAGTGATGGGGCAGATGATAAAGGCCGACACTTCACTGGACATCAGAGACAGAAAGCCAGCCACTTTACAGCCAGCACTTTCCTTCCAATGGTCGCCATACCAAAGGTATTCTCCACGGTAGATCTGATCAGCCACCCCTACAATGGCTAGGTAGACCCGCTGAAGAAGTCGGCCATGGACAGATTGGTGACAATGATACTAAAGCTGCCCAGACCTGCGCCTTTGTTGCCGAGGTAAAGTCTGGTCACAAAGCTGCCCACGTTGCCTACAACGGACAGTGAAGAAAAGAGCCACAGGAACACACGGTACACGTTGGGCTTGAGAAGGTCTTCACACGACGCCAGCAGGTCTTGCTTGGCGTGGCACCTTTTTAAAGGGTCGAAGCCCTTCAGGAAGCTGGTTTTTTGAAAACACAACTTTAGTTATCAGAAATGCACCCCTTTTAAGAGAGTCTAGACCTCCCCAGCAGACCACGGGGGAAAGTCCTTAAACGGGGAACCTCCCCCACGTCCACGTTCTCCAACAGGGGCGTGGACTGGAAACCTCCGTCGCTTATTGTCGTCGTTGCTCCATGAAATGTTGAGTGTCTTGAGGACCGGGCAGCCGGCCAGTGCCCCCTACCCCGTTGAACACATGGAAACTAGCACCCGATAGGTTGATGGTCTGAAGTATCAGCGTGCCTTTTCCCGACGACTCTGTGTTTGTTATGGCTGACAAGGGGTTACCAGATAGCACCAGAACTCGTAGATTTGTAAAAGAGTGGAAAGGGTGCACGTCGATGTGTGTTAGCTCGTTCTCACTTAGGTCTAAGTGCCTCAAATTAGGAAGCTCCAAAGTCGGCTGTGTGTCGATGCGGCAGTCCGACAACCGAAGATGTATCAGGAAGAGGTTGTGAGCCAAGTCACTGGGTCCATACCAGAACCACTGGCGTCCAGGTAGCGAAGAGCAGGGTAGGAGCTGGCGGAAAATTTTGGCAGTGCAGACAAAGGCCAGCCCCTTGGCAGTGACACACTCAGGACAGGCCAGCTTGTCACACAGCAACTCGTCATCATACTGAGGACACTGGAACACGCCGTCACACACGTGGTCAGCATGCAGACACACTTTAACCCTCGACAGGGGTAGAAACCGGGACACGTGTGGCTCTCACATGAGGCCTCATCCTCACGCTTTGGACAATCATCCACGCCATTGCAGCGGAGATTGATGGGCAGGCAGAATCCTTGGGAGCACCGGAAGTGGGTCGCAGGACAATTATCTGAATCATTCATCTGTCTCACAAAAGGTCGGCCTGTGCCATCTACGTCGAGTATTGCTGGTGGCACAGTGGTTAGAAATTTTCTTTCTGCTGCACAGATTCATCCGAACCTCGTAACAGTCCGAATTTAAGTCACAGAGTTGGTCCAGACCAATGCATTGACCGCTTAAACATCTAAACCTTGATGGTGGACAAGGCGAAAAATAACAAAAGTCCTCACCCGTGTTGTCCTCGCAGTGTTGAATATGATCACACACCAGAGGTAGTGCACAGCTTCATGGCTACTTTTACACCCCAAACATGGCTATTGTGACGTTTCCCGAGTGACATGACGCCATAGATTCCTTCCCCCCGCACTGTCCACGTGTGTCGCATGACAGGAAGTCTCTTGTCACGTAAACCGGAAGGACATGAAAAAGGTTCGTTCCAAACCGCGTCATCAAAAGACCAATGGAGACGCTGCTGACCAATTTAACTTTGCTTTCGTTTACTGACTGTGCATTAAGTTTGTAAAACTCACAGACCGCATCAACATTACTGGCTTCTCGACAAATATGGGAATGGATTTTTCCATCGCCGGGGTAATATAAGCACAGCTTGGTGGAGACTCATATGTAGTAATGTTGAGGAAAATTGCTGTTCTGCCATCGACCCATATCCACAAGTACTTGTACATCGTCTCCGCGGGTACATCCTGCAGTCTATCCACCAGCTGTGCCCCGATGTAAACCGGATGTAGATTCCTTCCAGAAGCCATGATACGTCTGAATCTTCCAATCTCTTCCGGCGTCGACAGGGTGACCAGATTCTGATTGTTCTGGATGCATTCTTGATGAGCATCATACCAGGTTATAGTTCCGTCACGTCGAACTAACCTGTAACATTTTGTTCCCGCGTCTAGTGCTCCGTCGCCACAGTCGTTGCTATAGTAACTACAGTCTTCTTCGTCTTCGTTTCCTTCACATTCCGTCACCATATTGCAGCTGAGCAGCGGCTTGAAGCGGTGGAAATGGGGAAGGGAGCAGTTTGTACAGATTGCCCCGGCAGCTCCCTGGGGCTCTTGGGACCGGGGAAAGGATGGCGTACATCTCTTAAAACCCATGAACTGAATCAAATTTCGGGGTGGGGAAAGACAAAGGTGTACAGGGGAAATGGTAAAACTCGGTTAGTAGGGCTTGCAGTCCGCACTTTGTCCATAAAAGGGTGCCTTTTCCCCCCGCGGGAAATTTAAAAATCCCTCGTCTTGGGCTCGAGGGCAAAAGGGGTTTAAAGTTTTAATCAACACGCACTCGTGTTCCTTTTACGTAAAGCTCAAATACTCCGTCAAAAAGCGGGGGGGGATAGAAAGATCCACTCCTTTTGAACCGGGGCGGGGTTCCGTAGTTGACGTGTCCGTCAGTCGCCCCAAACAGGCAAGTCCTCCACAGTTTGTCCGGGTTAACAAAAAAATGGCCTTTTCCCGAAAAAGGGGGGTTCCGGGGGGGCGGGGGGGTAACCGGGTTTTTTAGAGGAATTTGGTTGCCCCCCGGAAAGGGAAGGAAAAAAGGGAAGGGAAGGAAGGGGAAAAAAAGGTGGGAAGGGCCAAACCGGATTTTGGGTTGTCTAGCAACCGGCTTCTTTTCCCCCAGTTTTTTAAAGCGGCCTGCTTTTTCCCCTCAACGTTAAAAGGGCAAGGGGAAATTTCCAGTTCACCCCCCTTAAAATTGCTTCTCTTTTTATAAAAGGGGCCTGCTTTTTCTCCCACTTTGTTTACCTTTTGGTTTTTTTTGATTTGGGGTTCCCCTTCCGGGTTTCACCCCCTTTTGGCCAACACCAGCTGGTTTCCAAATTTCCGGGTTCCAACATTGCCATAGGGGCAATTGGAAACCCGGGCGTAGACTTTAAATTTCCTTTGTTCCGTGTGTTTTGGTTTTGGGGTCTTCGTACGGTGGCCACGGTTGGGGTTTTTGGACAAAAGGCGAGGCCCCAAATTTTGGGTGTTTTTGTTTTTCGGGGGGGGAAAGGTTCGTTTTTGGAACCCCAGAGTTTTCCCGGTTGTTAAGGAAAACAAAAAAAACACACCCAGGGCTTTTCCTTGAAACCCCCAGAAATTTGGGGGCCTTCCCAAACTGGTTTCGCTTTTGGTAAGGCCCTTAAATTTGCGGGGAAGTTTTTTTCCCCCTGTTTGGAAAAGAAGGGGGAGTTTTTAAAAGGGGGTAAAAATTTGTAAAGGGTCCCATTTCCCCCTTAAAGGCACCCCCTTCCCGCCGGTTAAAAAATTGGGGTCCGGTTCCAAAAACCTTCCCCTGAATGGAAACTTTGGAAACCGGGAAGGGTGGGCCCGGTGTTTTTCCCTGACGGGGGGCTGTGGCCCAAGGGTTTTATCAATTACCTTTGTTTTTGGAAAACCGGGTTTCCGGGAAAACTTCCCCCTTAAACGGTCCTGAAAAGGGTTTGGGAAAACCAAAACCTGTTACAAAAAAGCCCCCGGTTTTCCCAAAACTGCTGTTAGGCTTTTTTGGATAAGGTTGGTTTGGGTTTTTTTTTTGGGGGGGGGGAAAAAAAACAACAGCCAGAAACGCTTTTTGAACCCACTTTCCCCTTTTTTTTGCAAACTTTTCACCTTTTTTTAACCAACGGGTTCTTCTGGACGGGCCCATTTTTGTGGGTTGGTTCCGTGGGAACTTTTTTCCCCAAACCGGGGGCCCAAACCTATTACCTTTCCAGCCCGAAACGGGTTTTTTCGCCCAAAGGGCCAAGGGGGGCCGGATTATTGGGAAAAAAACACTTTTTTTTTTGGAAAAACGTTTTCTTTTAAGGCCCTTTTAAATTTTGCCCTTTTTTTTGGCTTTTTTCCCTTTGTGGGGTGGGAAAAGGATTTTTAAATTTTGGTTGGCAAAAATAAAGCCCAATTTTGGTCCAGCCCAAAATTGGTTCCCCATTAATTTTTGTTTTTTGGCAAAAAAACATGGCTTTTCTTTTTTCCCCATCGGCCCTAAAAGTTTTTTTGCTTTTTTTTTGGTTGTTGTTTTTTTTTTGAGCCTTGGGAGAAACGTTTTTTTTGTGAATAACGCCTTTTGGAAACGTGAAGTTTTTAAAATTTGAAACTAACCAAAAAAGGGTTTATTTTTTAAAAAACCTCCCCCTTTTTGCAGAAAAAAAAATGGCGAGCCAAACCCCCGGAATTGAGAATTTTTCCAAAACCCGACGGCCTTCCGAAAAAAAAAAAACCCCCAACCTTTCTCTTTTTAAAAAACCCCAAGTCAGCGTGTGGGTTTGGGCCCTTCCTTTTCAAAAAAAAGGGTTTTCCCCGGGCCCGAAATTTCCCCTTCTTTTTTCTTTTAAATTTGGAAAAAAATTTTAAAAGAATTTTACGGAACCGAAAAACCCCAAAAACCCAATTTTTTGTTAAATTTTTTAATTAAAATAAAACCAAAAAAAGTGAAAAGTTTTTCTTAAAATTGTTTAAGCGTTTTTTTAATTTTTTTTTTGGAAACAAAAAAGGGTTTTTCCCGGGGAGGGTTTTCCCTTGCAGTTCGGGGTTTATACAAAGAAACCAAACCCAAGGACTTGTAAAACAACCGCTTTTTAAAACAAAAAGGTTTTTTAGGGCTCCAAAAAAAACCCCTTTTAAAAACAACCAAATTTTAAACCAATAACCCCAAGCTTTAAGGAGGGGAAAAGGAAAAAGGAAAAGCAATTTCGGACCGCCAAAAGGAAAAAGGGGAAAAGATGCCCAAAAAACCGGGAAAAAACAAAACCAAAATTTTTTAAATTGTCATTTTAAAAATTTTTTGGCAATTTTGGGTTCCTTTTTCGGAAGGGCCAACGAAAAATTTTTTTTCTTTGGAAGTTTTTGAAAGTTTGTGGTTTTTTTCCGCTTAAATCCTGGAAATTTTTCCGGGCCAATATTGGGGGCCAAGGGTTTTTTCAAATTCCCACTTTTTTTCAAAAGAAAAGGGAAAAAAAACCCCTTCACCACCCGAAAGCGAATTTTTTTGCAAAACCAAAAATAGAAATTGAAAACAAAAAAAGTTTTTAAAGGGAAAAATTTCGAAGCTCCGTTTTTTTAAAAAAAAAAGATTTAAAAAAACCCTTTTGGGGAAAAAGGACGGGTTCCCTGGGAACATCCCTTGAGGGGTTCAACCTTTGTTTTTGTTGGTGTGTTTTGGTTTTGTGTTTGGGGAAAATTATTTTGGGAATTGGTGTGTTTTTTTTGGGGTTTAAAGGAAAAAAGGAAGGAGAAAAGCAGACAAAACGGCAACCAAAAAGGAAACAAGAAACAAAAAAACCAGATAAAGAAAAGGTTTGCCCCCCCCTTTTATTTCCCAAAACCGATTGCATTTGAAAAAGCCAAACCTGCTTTTTTCCCTTTTTCAAATTTTCCCATGGTTTAAGGGTTTTTAATTAAAAAAATTTTTCCCATCTATCCCTCGTTTCCCCTTCTTGCCCTTCCCCCTCTGTCTCCGTTTTCCCCGGGTTGCTGCTTTTGACCCCATCTCTCCTTCCTTCTATCCTCTCTAACTCACCACAACAAACCCCAAAAAAACACAAACCAACAAAACAAATAAAAACCCCCAACTTTTTGGGGGTTTGGGGTCAATCATTTTTCCCGGAAACCTTTGGTTTTTTCCCCGGGGGAAACTTCTTTTTTCTTTACCCCGGTTTAAAGTCGTTCTATATCCAATTTGTTTAAATCTAATGTTTGGTTTTTAAAAACCAAAGCCTCTTTTTGGTCCCTTTTTTACCCTTTTTTTGGGAAGGGGGAATTTGATCTCCCAATTTTTTCCCAAAAAATTTTTGGGGTTTTTAAACTGCGCAAGACCACGAAACTGGTCACGACTTCCAGTATAAATATTCCCTCGTTGGCGCTCGACTAGACCACTGCAGTCAGTGACATCACACCTTGGTTGTTGTCCGTGTTGGGCATCTCCTGGTTACTCTTTTTCTTTTGGCGGTCCGAAATTGCTTCCTCCTACGTCTAGCTTGGTGGTATTGGTGAATTTGGTTGTTTGCACCAGGTCTTCTTTGGAGCCTCAGAACCTTTTTGTAATCGCGGTTCGTTTGGATCAGTCCTGGGTCTGTGCTTTCTTGTATAGGGGGCAGAACTGCAGGTTACCATCTGTACACTTTTGTACACAATTATAACTGCTAGCATTTTACGAAGACTCCTCACTACTGTATATCTATACAATTACATGTGGTTTGGGAATTCTCGGTTCCAGCTAAATTCTGAACTGATCCAAATTCACCAGAACAGCAGAAATCGCGGATGACATATTGAGGCAATGGCCACCACACGCTGACTGGGGTTATATCAAGAGACAGTGTTTTTTTTAGGAATGGCCGTCGTGTTTGAAATTCTCACCGCCCTTTTTCCGCCATTTTACCTTGCACAAAAACCCCGGAAAAATTTGCTCAACAACAACAACGACGCGAATACTTTAGGTGCCGATGAAAAAAGAAACAGCCATGTATCGACAATAGCAAACAATGAGAACACGTTGGCTGTTGACAATGCTGTTGACAGGACCGGTGCCAACAGAGACAGAATTCCTTCGACCACAGACAGCAAAGACATCACAGCGGCTACAGGCAACGTTGCCAGTGAAAGTGTTCCAGAACGAACTGCTGACGACACCGTGCTTGCAGGCAACGTTGCCGGTGAAAATGTTCAGGAACTGACTGATGACGACACCGTGCTTACAGGCAACGTTGCCAGTGAAAGTGTTCAAGAACAGACTACTGGCAACACCATGCTTACAGCCGACGTTGCCAGTGAAAGTGCTCCTGGACAGGGTGCCAACTCTCAGAGAGTCAGAAGTACGAGCAGTGCCATGAATTCAGGTATTGATACAACTGTCGCAGCAGCGTCAGAAAACACTGACACCGTGTCCGGTTCCGTTTTCATCAGAAGTGAGAACGACGATTTGACCGACGGGAGCGTGCTCACATCAATGACAGTTACAACTGTTACCACCGTTAGCTCTTCTTTCCACACAGAATCATCCACGAGGCTGACAAAAGACTGTGAGGCCATGCTGTGTGAAAAGGATGCTGGGTATTTTGTTATTAACACGACAGCCTGTGTTACAAACGACTCACCGACAATTGTCACGTCAGTACATACCACTGTGGAAATCTTGACGAACGAAAACTGTCTAAGTCCCGATTTCATTTGCTTTTGGAATATCAAGGTTCCTGTGTACAGTTACGTCAATATGACGATTGACCAGCTGGTGTTGGAAAAGGATGAAGGCAGTAGTACCCAGGCCCTGGAAATCTACGTGGAAAATGATTATAAAGTGCAAGTCTTCAATATGTCGGTGCTGAGAAACAGAAGCGTGACCTTCACCTCCTCCTCTTCCTCCGTCTTCTTCCGCTTCCGGGGTCACAACCTCTACCTTACTTCGGGCATAACGGTCCATTTTTTTGTTCAACCTGGTACAGCTGTGGAGGACTTGCCTGTGGTGCGACTGACGGACACAGTCAACTACGTGACCTCGCCTCGGTTCAACGGAGTGGATCTTCTCTATCCCAACCGCTATGACGGAGTATTTGAGCTTCACGTAACGGAACACGAGTGCGTGTTGATCAGCTTTACCCATTTTGCCCTCGAGCAATACGAGGACTGTGAGTTTGATTATTTGCAATTCAGCGTGACGGCACATTCATGGACAAAGTGCGTGGAAAAAAGTGCCCCCACAGCCCCCAAGACCCTTACCATTTTGGAGTGTTTATCCCCCCCTTTCCTCTTAAAACTGGTTCCCTTTTCCCCACTTAAAAGGATCTATTAAGGGTTTAAAAAAAAGACGAAGAAGACTGTAGTTACTATAGCAACGACTGTGGCCAGGGGGCACTAGACGCGGGAAAAAAAATGTTACAGGTTTGTTTGACGTGAAGGAACTATAACCTGGTATGATGCTCATCAAGAATGCATCCAGAACAATCAGAATCTGGTCACCCTGTCGACGCCGGAAGAGATTGGAAGATTCAGACGTATCATGGCTTCTGGAAGGAATCTACATCCGGTTTACATCGGGGCACAGCTGGTGGATAGATTGCAGGATGTACCCGCGGAGACGATGTACGAGTACTTGTGGAAATGGGTCGATGGCAGAACGGCAATTTTCCTCAACATTACTACACATGAGTCTCCACCAAGCTGTGGTTATTATTACCCCGGCTATGGAAAATTCCATTCCTGTATTTGTCGAGAAGCCAGTAATGTTGATGTGGTGTGCGAGTTTTACAAACTAAATGCACAGTCAGTAAACGAAAGCAAAGTTAAGTTGGTAAGCAGCGTCTCTATTTGTCTTGATGGCGCACTTTGGAACGCAACTATGGTTCACTGTCCTTCAGGTCACGTGACAAGAGACTTCCTGTCATGCGACACACGTGGACAGTGCGGGGGGAAGGAATCTATGGCGTCATGTCACTCGGGAAACGTCACAATAGCCATGTTTGTGTGTGAACGTAGCCATGAAGCTGTGCACTACCTCTGGTGTGTGATCATATTCAACACTGCGAGGACAACACGGGTGAGGACTTTTGTTATTTTTCGCCTTGTCCACCATCAAGGTTTAGATGTCTAAGCGGTCAGTGCATTGGTCTAGACCAACTCTGTGACTTAAAATCGGAGTGTTACGACGGTTCGGATGAAGTCTGTGCAGCAGAAAGACAATTTCTAACCACTGTGCCACCAGCAGTACTCGACGTAGATGACACAGGGCAGCCTTTTCTGAGACAGATGAATGATTCAGATGAATGTCCTGTGACCCACTTCCGGTGCTCCCAAGGATTCTGCCTGCCCATCAATCTCCCGCTGGGGGAATTTTGGGGGGTGGGATTGGGAAAATTGGTTTTGCGTGGGGCGGGCGTGTTCCAGGGGTCCCGCCCCGTATGAAAGAGGAAAATTGCTGTGGGGACAACTGGCCTTGTCCTGAGGGGGGTCACTGCCAAGGGCTGGCCCCCCGACTGCACTGCAAACTTTTCCGCCAGCTCCTACCCTGCTCTTCGCTACCTGGACGCCAGTGGTTTTGGTATGATGCCCAGTGACTTGGCTCACAACCTCTTCCTGATACATCTTCGGTTGTCGGACTGCCGCATCGACACACAGCCGACTTTGGAGCTTCCTAATTTGAGGCACTTAGACCTAAGTGAGAACGAGCTAACACACATCGACGTGCACCCTTTCCACTCTTTTACAAATCTACGAGTTCTGGTGCTATCTGGTAACCCCTTGTCAGCCATAACAAACACAGAGTCGTCGGGAAAAGGCACGCTGATACTTCAGACCATCAACCTATCGGGTGCCAGTTTCCATGTTTCAACGGTAGTTCACTGGCCGGCTGCCCGGTCCTCAAAATCAACATTTCATGGAGCAAGGGGCTGGGGACGGGGGTTTCCGGGCCACCCCCTGTTGGAGGCTGGGGGACCCCCCCTTGAAGGACTTCCCAGTGGTTTCTGAGGGTCAGACTCTCTTAAGGAGTGCATGCTTTAAATATAAGTTGTGTTTTCAAAGCCATGCTTCCTGGGGGAAATTCCCACCCGAACCTTACGCCAAACAAGACCTGCTGGGTCGTTGGTTTTAACCCCCTTTTACCGTGTGTTCCTGTGGCTCTTTTTTTACTGGGTAGGCAACGTGGGCAGCTTTGTGACCAGACTTTACCTCGGCAACAAAGGCGCAGGTCTGGGCAGCTTTAGTATCATTGTCACCAATCTGTCCATGGCCGACTTCTTCAGCGGGTCTACCTAGCCATTGTAGGGGTGGCTGATCAGATCTACCGTGGAGAATACCTTTGGTATGGCGACCATTGGAAGGAAAGTGCTGGCTGTAAAGTGGCTGGCTTTCTGTCTCTGATGTCCAGTGAAGTGTCGGCCTTTATCATCTGTCTCATCACTCTGGATCGCTTCCTCGCCTTGCGCTTTCCCTTTAAACAACCTTCATTTCAGCCGCTGCTCCGCGTTAATTGCTTGTGCTATTGTCTGGGTGGTAGGAATTGCCTTGGCAACAATTCCTTTGTTACCTCTGACGTCACATTGGGAGTTCTACAGTCAGACCGGCATCTGCATCCCACTGCCCTTCGCCACCGGTGAGCTTTTCCAAGGTTTACACCCCTTTAGTGTGATGATCATTCTGAACTTCGTGCTGTTCCTGCTGATCGCTGTGGGCCCGGCTTTCATTCCCACTGGTCGTGCCTTTAACTCCATATCCTCGTCGAAAAGGGGTCCAGGACGTCCCCCGGGCCCCCCCTGACCAATTTCCGTGGACTTCCCGTTTTTGGGTTCCCCCATCGGTGTGCTGGGTGTGCGCCTCCCAGGGAAATCCCCATCCCCGGTGAGCTCCCCGTCGCTGGGCCTCTTCCGGTGCCCCAACTCCGCGCTGACCCCCCCTTAAAACCTTCAACGTGCTGTTTGGGGAAACGCCCAAAAACCAAAACGCCAAAGGGGGGTCTCGAATGCACACAGCGAACTCAAGCTGACTCGTCGCTGAAGATCCCACTGCCTGTGAATAGATCTGCTGCCGTCGATCTGATGAAAGGGTGGATCAGCGAGCAAGTACCCACACCAGGAGACATTGTATCATGCTCAGCAGCCATTTGTGATGGGGAGAAAAGGGAGCTATGGCAGTAGGCACTCGCTTAGGAGTGACAAGGTGATACGACGGACAAGGTGATACGACAAGTGTATCACCTTGGACAAGAGTGAGTAATAAAGACATTCTTCGTTGAACACTCACTGCAGAAATTAACCATTTTTGCAATGCGTGGCTGACTTTAGCGATTAGCCAATCAGCGCTACGCAGACCAGACACACCTTCAGCTAATCCTTCGACAAACAAAAGGAGTTATAGGCCTATCCAGATCTTCAGTCAGAGAACCGAGCCCAGCAATGGTGAACACATGTGCACTGAGGCTGTGAACTCGGACATACGGTACCCAAATCCACTTCAAGGTGGGGCAAGATTCACACCATTCCGTAAACCCCTTCGAAGTGTGGAGAAATTACTCTGAGATGGACAAAAACATACGATCATCCTCTTGAACGACTAAATGTAAACATCGATGGAAATCGCCATCTCTTTTAGTCTTAGTTGTTTGTGTAAATGTCAGCAGAAGTGTAAGTTCAGTGTCTGGCATTAAGATTACCAAGTCAGCTGCGCTGAATTTAGCTTTTCTGGTTGAAATACACGCCGGGCCGGTTTAGCTTGGAGAGATGATTGTTCTCGAGAAAATCGTACGGATCGCCGGGGACACAACACGGACCCGCTGTCACGATAGTACGCATCAAACACACTGCCATCGCTTGACTTTCCCTACCATCACGTCGAAGGAAAATACATTTTCTGAAGCAACACATACAAAACGCCAAAGGCGCTGTGCAAACTCATAGCAGCACAATGTGTCTTACTGCTTAAAAACAGTTCTCTCAAATTGTCGTCAAAAAGAAGACGCGCGTAAGAGTGTACGTCATTCACTTCCTGCTTTGATCTATAATCTCCTCCTCGTCCGCGACCTCATCTTCTTATTTTTTTTTTCTTCTATTTTTTTTATAGATCCCTGGTTTCGGGCAGACGAATGACTGTTGCTTTTTGAGAGACTTTTAGTTCGACGCACAAATAAAAAAGATGATTTGGTCAACCTGCCATATATGGCGAAGCTAGCTTAGTCAAGTCGATATACTTTAATCATCCCTCAGAGGTCGGTCAATTCAGCTAACTACTAAGGTTCGTTAAATAATAAAATAATAAATATAAAAATAAAAAGTATATCAGAGCAATTGACTGATATGTTGATTCCTTCGGGTCCGGAGGACCTTTTGCTGTCCATCTCAGAGATGAATTTGCCAATAGACGATTTCCGAAAATAACAGGACAGATAATTTGACAGGGTTTTCTTACCCCCGGGGAGAAGCCTGGGGAACCCCTTTCCCGGGAAACTTTCCAACTCCAAAGAACGGGCCTTTTCCATTTCATTAGGGGCCGGCAAAAAGTGTGTCTGGTGTACGCCTAGCACCTTTTTACGCGGGGTTTCCGGGATTTGGATTTGGAGAGACGTCGCCAAAACAAATTTTGGGTCCAGCATACGTTTTTCTTATTACATAAAGTTTAGAATTTTTAAATATGGGGAAAGTTTTTAGCGTGAACTTACTGGAGAAACCATGAAAACCTCCAAAAAAAAAAAAGCACAAACAAAACGAGACAAAGGAAAAATTCCGAAATTACGACAGTGGGAACCAACAACAACCAAATCGCTCGCAATTTTAAAAAATTAGGAAAGGGGAAAAGGAATTAATATGAAAAACCAAAATCCCTTAAAAATGCTTTTAAAAAAACACAACAATTAATAAGCCTAACAAACCATTAGCCCCAGATTAAACCACAAAAATAACAGGGCCTGAAAAAAACCTTGGGAAAACAAAAATGACACAAGTAGAGGACAATTCAGCCGCAAACAAGAAAAACCACCGCCAGCCCGGTTTTATTAAACAGACCCCGAGGGAATGTTCAGGAACTTTACAGTTGAAAAAAAATCCTGGAAATTTCCACAATGAAAGGAAAAATTTAAAAGAACAAAAAAAGTCACAACACATACAAAACAAAAAACAAAAACAAGGATTAAAAACAAGGGTAAAAAAATACAAACCAAAAGGGGGGGGGCCCCCCAAAAAGCAACCGGGGGTTT
>JABMCL010000402.1:80000-137729 GCA_018857735.1 Alviniconcha marisindica | reverse complement strand
TCTCATGATGATAAATTTTGTCTTTTCCTACACACTAAAGACCTCGCCGTCGGACTAAGTAACATTGGAGTGATTTAAATTCAATTTGTTGTTGTCTTTTACCGCCCCACAACAGGTCAAGGTGGCTAGGGATCACACACTATGGATATGTATGTAATTACCACGCCTTCTTCTTTGCATCTTTTCCTCCTTAAACGAAGTCGGGTCATCCAGCACTCTGAGATACTTTTTTCATGTCTTGCCTTTTGCTGCGCGCGCGCGCGCGCGCATGTGTGTGTGTGTGTGTGTGTGTGTGTGTGTGTGTGTGTGTGTTTTACTATTGCTGTCCTTTTCTACCCAGCTGACTCTAATGGTGGGTTCACAGGATCGCAGAAGTTTGCAAGGATCGCAGAAGTTTGCAACTTTCCAAATGTTGCAGATCTTTGTAACTTTTTGAAGAAGAAAAAAATATATATAAGAAATGATGAATTCAAGCAAGTGTAGAAATGTGCCAACCCCTCTTTTTTATATTTTTATTTTTTTTATACGTAAAGTTACCTCGGGAATATGTTCATCTCTTTGGTGGGTCCAAACACATGAAAGGTTCAAAAGGACGCTTATGTATTAGGACACAAACACACAATCTTGAAAAGTTGCTGCCAAGCTAGAAAACTACGCTTAAACGATGAAAAATGATGACAAATGAGATGAGAAGCGAAATAACTTATCTTTTTTGGTTGAGCTATGGTTTAAGCACTGGACAGGAAAACAACATAGCTCAACCTAAAAAGATAAGTTATTTCGCTTCTCATCTATAATGGTTATAAAATTAAAAAAAACATGCGATTATCCTCTTGAAGGACCAAATGCAAGCATCGATGGTAATCCATCTCTTATAGTAACAGTTTAAACGCTTGATCTTGATTCAACATCTCGCAAGACCAAACTTGGCGACACATACATTAAATCAGTGGCGATCTGTCGTTTTTAGTCCACAAATGACAGTATCAGACCTTCAGGCATGGACATATATATATATGACTGCCAGCTGCGCGCTATGCACGAGAAACACTTCTTTTTGTCTTTCTTTTTTCGCGAACTACGGTCTTTTTGGTGGGGCCGCACGCGGTGTGGTGCGTCCGTTTGGAATGACGGACTGACTGAATCGACTGCGAGCGTTCATTATTTACACCGTGTTCTTGATTAAAAAGAAGAAATGTAGAAAGAAAAAAAACCCATCAGTAGCCTCTGTCAGTAACGCTTCATGGCTTACCAGAAGCAGATCACTGCGGGTAGAGGATCGAATACAGAACCAGGAATAGCGAAGCCAGTTGCTCTATTCCATCACTCGCCCGGCATCGGATTGTGGGCAGCAGTCGACAATCTTCTCCAGACGTTTCACCGTAAGATTGCTTCAAATATGGTACGTTTTGAGGTGTTGATAGTTTCTTGTATAAACTGATAATTAACACGGCTCTGTGTTGTGTGTCAGCGTGAAGCGGTGTGTCCATGAGGACACTTGACATCAGGAGTTTAGTGTAAAAACACAAAAACACTACACCCTGTTTACAAGCACTTAAGCTGCGTGTGTGTACTGTTAATTACAATATTCACTGAATTTGTTCATATTTAGAGGTGTTACACTGTTAGAGAATAATGACTTGAAATTCAGAAATCACCCTGAAATAGATATAAGGATAGATCAAAGTGTGCAACTAACTTGTAACTCATGTAAGTAAGCAGAATAATCTGCCAGAGAAATCTACATAAGCAGATCAAAACAAACATAATAACAACATATAATGCAGAATTTATTGGAGATGGGTGTAAAAAGTCACGAGGCCTGACTGAAAAGTGAGTTTCATCACATTTGTGTCTTTCAATATGCTTATGCGCCATTGACGTTGGATCTAGATCTAGTTTCCGAGTAACGGCTTCCTCAGTGCTGATGTCGGCAAAACAACTGATCGTGTACTGACAAGTCACCTTTTACAGACTAAGAAGACTCACTTTTGTTGCAAATTTTGGCTTCATTCATTAGATATGAAGCCGTTTGATTGATTTGAATGATATTTGTGATAAAAAATTTTAAAAAAAAGCAATAACTTTGCTGACATTGGCCTGGCTGTGGGGACGCTCGCAGGCTTTGATCCAACGAAGGCATGTTTTAAGCGTTCGCGTTGGTTTGGCAAACGGCACAAAAAGGACGTCTGCACAAAATTGGGGGAATCTACTATCAGAGCTGCATGTACCCGACGAACAGTGCTCGACGCCTTTTCTGCATCTTTTTACCCGTATCCGTCCATCTTCGTCACGGGCTCACTGTACCCCTAACTTGCCTACTTTGCGCTACACCCACAGGCACTTACCGAGTGAAGTCCCCTGGATTTCCGAAGATCATCTAATCTAGATTTGTTGCAGTCACTTTATTGATCAAATTCGCATTTAAAAAAAAAAAAAAAAAAAAAAGCAGCAGAAAAGCAAAAAGCAAAAAAAAAAAAAAAAAAAAAAAAAAAAAAAGCACCATGTTAATACTTCTTTCCCGAACTTGCTCCTGTCTGTTTACATTTTCATCAGCAACGACTATTTGCGATATGCAATACTGTAGCTGTTCTGGCATCTTTTTATTCCCTTTGTCTGAATGCATGCTGACAGTCATGTTTCAGTCACGATATATTCCATTTTGGCAGACCGTTTCTATTTTACGTGTTTCACGTTAGATTTAATTACGTAATTAAAGCAAAAACAAGATCTAAAACAAGATCCAAACACATAAAATGTCGAAAAGAACGATGTCTTATCACAAAACACGGTGTAAGCCCCTTTTTCAAACTACAAACAAGTGTTAAAATTTAACCGTTTGACTGTTAAGTGTTGTTTCCAAGGGGGGGGGGGGGGGGGGGGGGGGGGGGGTCTCCGAAAATTCACATGTTGTATTTTGCAATAGAAGTAACATTATTTTTAACCTTTAATGTGTTTGGATCTAATCAAATCTCAGGTTTTTTGTTCTTGTTTGTTTTGTTTTTGTTGTTTTTGTTTTTGGTTCCCTTGCTCTCTTCTCTGTAAGCGCTTCGCCCCCACAAAGTGTCACAGCCTTCGATATTTTAAAGTTGCATACCATACGAAAGTAGAAGGTGCAGCCTGAATTCTCGTACTGCTCGTGACAGATTCATCACAATCTAAACAGTAGTTATATATATATATATATATATATATATATATATATATATATATATATATATATATATGAGATTGTGACAAAATGTGGTGATACAGTGCACTACAAGTACAACACTGATAATAAACAAACAATATACATCCTCAATGTAGGTAGGACCAGCCTCCCTTTAGCGCTGGGTAACATGGCCGTCGCGAGGCAAATATTGCTCATTTTCAACTTGTATCTGCTTTGTTTTGTGCAGTTTGTCAATAAGAACTACTGTCAGGCAAAAAACTATCTTTTTACGACCTGTTGACGCCATTATTTTGTGCGTGAATGATGTATTATGTGAGTTTGGAAGAAGTTTTAATGAACACACCAAGCGGTCGGAAACCGAGCGTGGTGCTGACGTCGAAAGTCAGATGAGCGAGGTCGGAAAACGGTTGCGTTCGGAAAACCGCTGGGAACTTTTACAAGAAAAACGTACACATATGAAGTTAATATTTTTAGAAAGAGGAATTCCGTAGATTTATCCGTTATAAAATTCGTTAAAATTCTTCGTTTTCGACTGCAGCAAAAATTGAGTTGAAAAATACGTTCATTTTTACCGTAAATTTACACCAAGAAAGTTTGAATGCACCATATTCAGTCTGGTATCATTGGAAAGACGAATTTTCGCTAAAATCTGCGACTACGCGAGCGGCGCAAAGGATGCTCACCCTGGAGGAATTGGAAAGAAACCGTGGTAAGTTTTTTTATTTTAGCGATAACTAAGTGAGTTTCCAACACAACCATAACTGTATTTTTGCGCAGTTTACATCTCTTTGAATGCAATTGAAGCAAATTCGTTGTGGTCTGGTCGTAGTTTGAACAACATTACAGAGTTATCTCCTCATTATTTCCTCCGAAATGCAAACTGCAGTAAAAGTAGTAATTTCTTTCCCCGTAAATCCGAATTGACAAAAAACTGATGTATGGTGTATGGTCTCAACAGTGAATTTTTTTAAAGGAAATTTAGCAAGTGAATGATTAAAAAAAAAAAAAAAATCTTGTCAGGGAAAATAACTCTGACGATGCAGTCACGAACCAATATGTTTTTTACAGTAGATCTGCTCATCTAGACAAAACAAAATAAAAGCGACCCACCAGCCAAAATTAATGGTATATTGAGAGTTTGGGAGTTTGGAATTGTATTTGCTTCTGAAGAATTAATTTCTTCTTTTCCCCCCATCTTCTTTCTCTTCCACCTTTTGTGCACATGGAAGACCTGGCACACTGGCTCAAAATTACATGATTCTTTCAGTCTTTGTATATAACAATAATAATTGCAAGGGGGGATTTAAAAAAAGAGAAGTAATAATGATAAGTGTTTTTGTTTTTGTTTTGTTTGTTTAACATTTTACAAGCATGATTGACAAGACAGACTATGGTAACAAGACAGAAGTAACTAAGTCAATAAGAAAGACTGAACAGGAAACAAAATGAAAGAAATAACCCACACACACACACACACACACACACACACACACACACACACACTTCAAGAGCCACATCAAATGTGGCGGTGGGAGGGGGTGGGGGAAATAAAATACAGAGCAACATTAAATACAGTTCTGAGCATGTCAATTTTTAAATGTCATTGAAGTGGGACTCCAATTTTTGTTAGTTTCCTTAATAATCCAGGTCTTTTATCTAAGGTAGGGAAGTTTTTGTTTTTAAATATTGTCAAATAATGGCTAGAGCAACTCCAGTTGGGGTTTTACTTCTGGGATTGTTTCAGTAGCTGAGACTGGTAGCAGTAGTCAAATACCTGAAAATTAGTTCTTGTCTGCTTCCTTTTGTTTGTACCTTTCTGATTGATTGATTTCTCAGGTTATTACTGCATGATTCACACAAAGTCTAGTAAGTGTTATTTACAACTAAACTTCAGAATTTGATGATTTAGTCGGTGAGTATTAAGTGTATTTAATTGGTGAGTATTAAGTGTTAGTGTGCTGTTTATGTTGATTTTTTTTTTACCTGTTTGTTTATATATTTCTTTGTTAATGATTTCAGAGGATGATCAGTTTCATCATCTTGAGGAGAGAATTGGTCCTAGAAAGCGAGGCAGGCCCCAACATCTACCACGAGGCCTCACTTGGACTGCAGTTTTTAACTTCATTTTCTCATTCAAACAAGTGCATATATCTAAAATTTGCCTAAATTTCCTTATGCTGTGCATTTTCCTTCTCTGATTAATGCTGAATCTGCAGATACCAGAACCATGGCTGCATTTCTTTCCATTCCAGAGTTTGATTTTCTTTAATGTTATTACCATCAAAGATTTCGCGGGATATTTGCACCCTTTTTTCTCATGGAAACTTGCCTCTGTAGGTAACATTTAGCTTGCACTTCTTTAGACTTGTGAATTGGTATTGTCTAATTTATGCTGAATCAGTTGATACCAAAATTATGGTTGTACCTCTTTCCATTCCCATGTTATGTTTGATCGTGTCATGGTACTGTCAAAGATTGGTGATCGGACAATGTCAAAATTAGTGATTTTTCCATTTTTGGCACTCTGCATCTCCAATATTTGAGTAAGGATGACTACTGAAAAAGTTGGTGTTTATGTATGCAGACACTGTGTAAAACAAGTTGGGTGGATATGTGACAATAGCTTTATGCTAGAGCCATACAAAAATGGTATTTTGTAAAATGTGCGTAAAATGCCTAAAATGGTGACTATTTGAAGGGTGATATCTCAAAAAATATTATAGATAATTAATGAAATTTGGCTTGTGTACTTGCCTTGTGACCCTCTTTAATATCACATATTAATGGATTGCATTGCTTGCATTTCAAAATTTGGCTGGACCTACCTACTCAATGTGTTTAATGTTTGCTTTGTTGGATTGTGTGTTTTCTAAACAGATACATACTACAGAATAAAGAGTGCAAGCACTAAATTAAAGGTAATTTAGTTTTTGGTCACTGGCTCATATATATATATATATATATATATATATATATATATATATATATATATATATATATAGTATTGTACGTATCTTGTTGCGATGTTGAATGCCTGGATTGAGCCAGTGTAGAGTGAAGGAAGAATGTTGCGGCAGGTCTCGGTTTGGCTGATCACGACGCTTAACTACGTAATTAAATGTGACGTAAAATGTAACTCGCTTAGTGTTGATGAAGAATTGAAAGGAAGTTGACGTCCAGCCAATCAAAAGTTCGACGATCCCTATGAACCAATCAGAGCCGCAGACAGGCTGTTAGCAGCCCCTGTCTCTTCGGCCTGGGGCGAGAAATCGTCGAGAAAGCTGTATGGTTAATGTTGGAGGACAGCTGCCGTTTTCTTAAGTTAAAACACGAGCTTCAGACATGATGTTTGACACTGAGCGTATTTAAAGAGCTGATAAACGATTTACGACTTTGGGTAAGTACAATGGGGCAAACTCGGACGACTAGATGTCTTAGGGACGACTTCAGACACACAAACTAGACACACAAACTAGACATAATCAAAAATCGTAAGCTACGCGTGGCTTACGATCTTTGATATAATACACAATCTAGATTTAGTCTCTGTTCGCAAATGAAAACATCCTCCGGTGCTTCAGTTGTGTTATTTTTGCTAGGTGTGAGCGCTTTTTGACGGTACGTCTGCTAGTCTTGTGCATTAATTCGTCATTTATCTATCGTTTTGAAAATGCTTTGTGTTTTACCTTGGTTCGATACGAACGACATTCTCAAGTATGCAACCACCGATCAATCGAGCATCGCATGGAGGCTTTGTGTGAAGTTGAAGTGGCACAGCGCTTGCTTGATTCCGTACTTTAAAAACAGTTGTTAAAAACCACGTATTTATAATGGAAGTTTGCCTATATTTCCATTTGTAAGGAACGTTTTTTGTTTGTTTGTTTGTTTTTCTTCTCCATAACATAGGCATAGACTTGTTTCCAAGGATAAGAGCGCTTTAGATCTGGCATACCATGAGCATAATTTAGATCTAGAACTTTTGCAACTAGGGGAAGAGGTGAACTGTGATGTAGAAATATAATAATAATAATAATAGATAACTTTTGTATAGCGCTATTCTCTGGTGTACCCAAACTCACTGCGCTTTAAAGAGAAGCTCCAAATCATGCACATTCTCTGAAAATGCTTTTTGTTTTTCTTCTTTTTCTTCTCATTTTTATTTATTTATATTTTAAGAATGTCCCAGACAAGAAAACAGAACGATTTCCGCGTGCAGTGGGCGTATTTCAGAAGTCTCTGTTTAGTACAATAGAGGTCATTTTCACGGGCGATTTTTAATAATAATAATAATAATAATAATCGGCATTTGTAAAGCGCCTACCCTGCGCTCAAGGCGCTGAACAAGCATACACACATAATGTACATCGAGATGGAAAATGTTATATAAAAAATAAAAATAAAAGAGAGAGAGAGAGAGAGAGAGAGAGAGAGAGAGAGAGAGAGAGAGAGAGAGAGAGAGAGATCGACAAGGTGTCACGCATAACTGTGCAAAATTCTCTCTCTCTCTCTCGCTCTCTCTCTCTCTCTCTCTCACACACACACACACACACACACACACACTGTACAGACTGATAGGAGTGAAGACAAAGTGCCTTAACTGAAATATACTGAGAAAAGAAATATCTTGAGTTGGCTTTTGAAGGAAGAGAGAGTAGGAGAGTGCCTGATGTCTTGGGGGAGATTGTTCCAGATGTGGGGGCCAAAATGTGAGAAAGTGCGAAAAGTCACTTTAGCAACCACTGGTTGAGTTTCCATAACAAGCTACTGACTGTACGATACATTGGTTACGGCACAACTGTTTTGTTTAACTCAGTTGTAAGCATAAACCCAGAGCTTCAGTCTACATGGCGCGCAGACCTAGAGCAAGAGAGAGTACAATTTTTCATTTGATAGTCCCTAGATAGTCCATTATGGCAATAATAGTGACAACGTCTAAGGACTGCATATTGAAAGTATCAACTCTCTGGCCTTTATTTAAAGTTTCACGTAAATGAGACTGCAGTGCTGCCTAGGTAAGACGAGGTGATGGCGACCACGTGAAGATTTGTACAACCATGCACAGAACAGAATAAACTGAACGGATATTCTTTTAGACCTGGCAGAAAATGGACAGGGCTCATGTTGAAGTCCATAGAGTTCACTGTTTGATAATTTTAAAAAAAAAATTAAAAAAAATTACAAGGACACTTACCCGCCAAATGTTCAGTAGGGAAGTCGGCACACTTGTCTTTCAACCACTGGAGTAATATCCATCCATCAGGGGGTACTTTTGACACCTTACCTACAAAGAACCTATCCGCACTGTTCCACTTCCCACCCCCACACAGTCCCACAATAGTTGAGATTAGTGATGAACTAACAATCATTACAATAAAGGAAATGTGTACAGTACGTCATCTATCATGAACACGATCCGACTGAGAAAAAAGAAAGGAAAAAAATGGGAGATGGGGGGGGGGGGGGGGGGGGGGGGGGGAGGGGGCGACACTGTCATTAGATAATTTTCTGTGTTACTTACCAGTCAAGAAACATATCGTTTGATGTTATACGAGTTGTTTGAGCGTTTTGCTCTTCTCTATCTCTCAGCCACCCACCACTGCTGATGAGCACACCGGGGGATGACAGGACGACCCGGCCCCAGTTCTGTGTGGCTCCTCTTCTTCCTGCTGCACGTCATCTCCGTGTCAGGGAGCGGACGACTCCGGCCCATCCCTGACTTGCCAACCGTTAACTTCAGCCGGCTGGGAGACCTCAATCTGGGTGTGGTGCTCTCCATACACAAGTTTGAGAAGGAGGCCCTGTGTAGTAATGTTACTACTAACCTGGACGTTCTGCAGCGCCTCGAGTCCATCGTGTTCGCCGTGGAAGAGATCAACAACCGCAGCGACCTCCTTCCCAACGCCAAACTCGGCTTCATCGTTGTGGACGCCTGTTACAGGGAACTGACCACGCTGGCCAGGGCGCTTCACTTCGTCCAGACTACAAGCAACTCCTCTTCGGTTAGTGGCCATAGGCAACAACTCTTTCGATAGCTACACACAAGTGGCTGAAGGTTACCTGGTCATTTTGGATTTTGAATTTGGCATCCTGCCAACCGGACCGGCATGTGCCGTGTTCAACACTTGCGTACGCTGTCCGTGTCGTGTTCAACACTAACATACGCTGTCCGTGAAGCATGTGGCGTTTTCAACACTTACATACGCTGTCGGTAGAGCATGTGCCTTGTTCGACGCTTACATACGCTATGATTTATGTTCAACACCTACATACGCTGTCCGTGAAGCATGTTTGTGTCCATTTACATGTAAACGCTGTCCGTAAAGCATGCTTCTGCTCGACAGTTACATACACTGACCATGAAGCAGGTTTCCGTAGATTTACATATTTTCGCTGTTGGTAAAGCATGTTTCTGTTCAACACTTACACAGGCTGTCCATTATGTGAAGCATGCTAGTTTCCTTTCAATATTATTTTTTTCACTTCTAGAGCGAAGAGGCCAGTGTGCCAGCAGCGTCTGCAGAGGCTGTGATTGGTACAGAGAACAGCCCACGCACAGGAGAACTCGCCGCCATGTTGTCCCTGTTCAAGGTTCCTGTGCTGAGCTACCTTTCCTCCAGTGCCTCCCTAGACGACAAGAACATGTACCCATATTTCTCCAGAACTGTTCCCTCTGACAAAATGCAGGTCAGTTAATGTGCGATTTGGGAGAGAGGGAGGAGATATAAGGGGAAATAATTTGTGCGTGTGTGTGTGTGTGTGTGTGTGTGTGTGTGTGTGTGTGAAAGAGAGAGAGAGAGAGAGAGAGAGAGAGAGAAGAGAGAGAGAAGAGAGAGAGAGAGAGACTTTATTACACAAGGATAAAGATTTAAACACTAGCCGGATTTTTTTACAAATCTGTCCCTGATGACAAACACAGCAACATTCAATACGTCAAACAAAAACAAAGTAAATTACATCTTAAGAACAAAACAAAAAACTATTGTCTAAAACGTCGCAACATACGCCTCAGCAAAGTAAGACAGATACAAATCTGAATCTTCAGGAGAGAGAGGCACAGACAGACAGAGACAGGGAGAGACAGAGACAATTACAAAATCATTTTATTCGCATAAAGGAAAGCCACAGAAGAGTGAATATCTTTCTGTCTATATATATACCGTAAACAAAGAAGATCACATCAAGCAAGACTGGAAGTTAAACGACAGCACATACACTCACATATATGACGCATTAAAATGATGACCCCAAGAAAAGTGAGAGTACAAGAGAGAGAGAGAGAGAGAGAGAGAGAGAGAGAGAGAGAGAGAGAGAGAGAGAGAGATCAAATTCAAAATGCCACATAGGACATTGGCCCGTTACAAAGTAGTACAAACAAGTAGTCACTCTCAACCGCACACGCATTCATGCACGGACACACATACACACACACACACACACACACACACACACACACACACACACACACACACACACACACACACACGTGCATATGCGTCTACAAACACATGAGCTCAGAATGATTCCATCTTTAAGACGATGTCTCCCAGAGTGTAGGACGTGGCATCGTAGGGTGTCCCCTTGGTAGTTGTACCACTGCACTGGCTGCGCCGATGCACGTCCCTTGTCTCGTTGCCGGCACCGCCACGTAGGTAGTCAACTCCTCTGTCCAGGCTGCCCCTTGGGTCAGGGCAAGGATTACCTTCTAAGTCCATGCACTGCATCAGAAATGTAGCCAGAAACACCATCACAAATGCAGTAGCCAGTTTTCCACAGTATTTCTTCTTATACACAGCGTTGTCACACTATGAGTACGTCATGTACTTCAAGTAGAACAGTGCACAGTCCATGCGAAAGTTCAGGCACTGGTGACAACAGTGGCGAGGAAAAAAAGCTTACGGTTTTGAATTGTGAGCGAAACCTCTCCACTTGTTCCCTTTTTGCCATGAAGGACATGAATGTCCAGCAGAACGTGCCACATTGAGCGCAGAATGCAGCAAAATTTGCAGGCATAGTAGTTTACTGTGATGAGGTCCTCTGCCAAATTGTATCCGTAACAGTTAGCTCTAATTAGCACAAGAAGCTTCCAAATGGTGCTAATTGTACGAGCGCTAAAACCGCGCCATGTCCGTTCGGTAACCACGCGTTCTCCACGAGAAAAAGAGAGAGAGAGAGAGTCCCTCCCGTTACGGTCAGCTTTTGCACCTCCCACACAGGGCCATCTTGTTGGTTTCTCCCCCTCCCCCTTACTCACTTTCCATCGGACGCGTGTCTGAGTTCTCTAAACAGTCCGGGGAACAACACCAAAGACCGAGACGGCAAACGCAGAAGGATGTTTTCGACAATCGGGTGCCGCTAACCCTCATTGACGAAAGACGATTCTGAACTGAACACTAAAATCAACGGAGTATTTTAGGGCAAAGGTCGCTGAATTGTTAATTCATGTTTTGATCTCTTTTGCCTGTTGCAGGAATGTCGATCTGCTTGGACAAACATGTTTCGAGAAAGCTGTGTTTCCTTCAAGCGAGACGGGTCTCGAATAAAGTGACAAAGACCAAGTGGAAATTAACTCGATTACATTGAGACTGGTTACATCGTGTTTTAATGACTTGTGCTAATTCATAGGGGTACACCTATTCACAACTCTCCGCTCACAAAGTCTTTATCCTAGAACGATTTGATTCCGAAACAGTCTATAGATTACCATGCCACAACGTCCGGTTTTGTTGGTCTGCCTGTGTTATATGTTAAATCTTCCATTGGTGTTTGATATTTTTGACACAGTTTGCGATTACATTACACGAGAGACATTGACACATGAAGCAGAAATACTCAGCGGCGTTGACTTCGCCTGTCGCTTTTTTGTTTTTTGTTGTTGTTGTTTCTGGTCGCGGAAATGAAACAAAAGTTTTCCCGTGGATGAAGACATGCCGCCATCTAACCGTTGGGTCTGTGTGCTGGCATTGTCTAGCAGTCGTTAAGGTGGGTCCAAATTTAGCTTGTCGAAGTACTGCATTCGAAGAAAATTGTTTAATTTTCTTCAACTATGACTACAGCCGTGGACTGCACGACCTGCCCCACTGCTCCTCTTAGATCTAGATTATTCTGTATACCATTTGCCATTTTTTTCAAACCAGAAATCGTGCACACATTTTCTAGTGTCAGTAACAGTTATGATAGCCTCCCCACCTGCTATTGGTGAAGGCTAGTAGCTTTGAACACTCAGTGTATAAAGTTTGATCTGGTGTTAGTCTGAGACCATACCATACACACATGAGATACAATATACAGCACACTGTTTACGAAGCAACTTTTACACACACACACACACACACACACACACACACACACACACAAACAAAAAAACAAAAACAACAACAACAAAACGAAACAATTCACAAGTTCTTAAATGACAGTGAACACATTTATGACGTTGTCTGCTTACAGTTAAGCAAAACAACCTTAAAAGCGAGATTGGTGTATAGTTTGGACGATGAAACTAGCTGACTATAAACGGGCTTTGTTACATATCCGAGCTTCTTGCATCTGAGCTTTTTGTTTCTGGGGTCTACCGTGCAGTTCTGTTTACTGCAGAGGTTAAGGCTACAGGGAAACTTCGCTTCAACCTAAAGCAACACAGATATTCACTGCTCGGTCCACAGGCAATGGCTATTGTCGACATCCTGCGGCTCTTTAACTGGACCTACATCTCGGTCTTGTACACTGAAGGTAACTACGGCACGGGAGGCTTCATGGCCATTCGAGAAAGGCTGTATGGCTTCCATGACTTCTGCCTGGCTGTCACGCACATGTTGGGTAAAGAAGATGGTGCCTCAAATTATGAGGTGGGCGCTTGCATTTTGTATCTCATTCAGTGTAGTGTGCATGGCATTTCCCTTGTGGCATGATCTTTCTTCATATGTGCACGTACTCACAAGTAAGTTAGTAAACAAGTAAGTAAGTGAGTCGATATCTTTAGTCTTAAAACTGGGTCATCTACACATACACATGCGTGCGTGCGCACTGGATCGCACACCTCAGACTGCTTAACTGTACACATGTAAGGTTTTAATTCGTGTAGCTAAGTGTTTTCTGTGAATGCAATCGAATTCTTGGGAACTTGCACAGTAATCTCTTTGAGGTGTACAGAGCCCGTCCAACATCACCAGATACATGTAGATTTCAGTGACGACATACCAGCAGTTAATGAATACATCACTAGATATGAAATTATGTGGATTTCGGCGACGACGTACTCTCCCCCCTCCCCTCCCCCCTCCACACACACACAAGGGACAAAACATCGCAAATGCAAGGCAAGAATATAACACGTTAGTGTCATATATACAGACAACCGTTTTGAGTCGCCTACATCAACGAACTCTGCAAATTATCCAAGTAAAAGCAAATAATTAGACAACAACAGCGAAAAACAACCACCGCCAGAGTATGAAGTCTCATAAAAACCACCACCACCAGAGTATGAAATGAAACAACAAAAACTAGCAAAATAAACAACGAAAGAGAGAGAGAGAGAGAGAGAGAGAGAGAGAGAGAGAGAGAGAGAGGAGAGAGAGAGAGAGAGAGAGAGAGAGAGAGTTTCCAAGGCAAGGAAAGGCCGTCTCTTCTGGGATTGTTCGACAAGTTAAAACTTATGGTTGAAGATTCGTATACTCGAGCCAAAATGTTAAGCAACTTTAAGAAGTGCAGAGTGTATACAGTTTTGTATTTCCACAAAATGTAATCGAACAACGATTTCAGAACGTCTATAATTGCCAAGTCCTTGATTGTTCAACAAATTAAAAATTTATGATTGAAGATTCGTATACTTGAGCCAAAGCGTCAAGCAGCTTGAAGAAGTTCAGAGTGTATGTAGACAGTTTTCTGTTTCCACCAGATAAAACCAGACAATGGTTTAAGAATGTCGATAATTGCCAAGGCCATGATTTCTGGATGACCGCGCTTTCGTGGATGTCTGTCACTTTTTGTAGCTGTGTGTGTAGTTCTAGACTTAATTGGCAAAGAGCCTGCATCCTGTCTGAATCTGATATGTGAAACTAACAACTGCATGCCAAATTGCAGAATTTCTCAACATTTAATTACTCCTGAAACCGTATTGTTTCACTCACTCGTAATACTGGCAAAACTGCTGTTTTCATGCACAACGCTTACGTTCTTCACGTGTCCTTCTTGCGATGTAACTCAGGCCTGTATGAAACTCCCTGATCGCGTATTGAATGGAGCTAGACCAGTGGAGACGTTTTTCAGCTGTACTGGTTTTGTAAATGTATACCACGAAGGCTTGACCATCTGTGCACTATTTCAAAATGTTGCTTAACTTTTGAACTTGAGTGTATATCATAGTTGAGGATATTCCCCGCATAATTATGCAGCACAAAACAATATTATACTTCTGTAGCCCTGGTTTTCTTCCTGGAGTCAATGTATTGTGGCACAGCCCATCCCCAAGCCAAGGCGAAATACCTGCTTTGAATGTCTCACCCTGGTACAACAGTACACGTTCAGCTGGGGATCATAGTATCATGTAAACCAAATTAATCATTTCGCTTGCTGGGCATTCAGACTTCTTGCAACCTGTGTTTGGTCGTCGTTTCCCGCCGTGGAGTACTACGAATGCAGAAATTAAAGTCCTCTCTGTTGAGAACCCAAGGCTAACAAGTGTTCTCCTTGAGTGTCTGGAGTGGGTCAGAATATAACCGCGCATGGTTCGCCCATTGCGAGAAATTTCTTCCATTTCTTCCATTTCTGCCTTTCCAGTCCACTCATTTCATTTTGCCCCCACGGAGCCGGCTTGTCGTGCCGGGGGTGTTTAAGCTGCTCTACCCCTTTCACTCATTATTTGCGTCTAGTTTCTGTCTACCGACCCTTTCAGCTATATTTCATTCCAAAAACTCTCCCCACGATGCCTCTGTTTTCAGCTCCCTTCTTTGAGCTGATTTCTGTCTAACCGGCCATTCTCCTGTATTTGTCTACATCACAGCTCTTCTTTATATAGTACTTCTCTCGCTCTCTGCGGTCGCCTTCAGACCCAGAGCGTTTGCCGTGCACTGCGTCCCGTGTCGGAGGAGGATGGGATCGTGGGGGCTGAGGCCCTTACAGATTACGGTCTGTAGGATCCAACACGCTTCTTTGGCCCCGACTTCTCCTAGACGGGTGGTTGGGTTGGCCCAACCCGATCAATTGGCTGGTCGTGTTTTGCCCTAATTTTGATTAGAAGGCAGCCCCTTAGGGTCAATCAGGGAACAGAACTAAACCTTTTAGTTTTTTATCGCCCGAGTATATTACGCTTTGAGCCCTGTTGCACACATGCTGGAGTTGCGCTTCTGTGCATCCTCTTGTTGGACTCGGTGGCAGATGGGGACAAAGCGTGGCGAATCATTAGTAAACATAACATGGCACCCAAACACTCTCAGAAACGTCTAAGGGGCAACGACCAGGATACGGACACGGACTCGGACATTGAATGTTTCACAAATACGAACACAAACTGGCCAAGGTTTCTGGTTGTGCAGTCGTCGAGTGACGACTTCCCACTGAGCAGACTTTTTCCTTTTGCGATCCAGAAGGGATTTCAGGCAATAGTCGGGACCCTAAAAAGAATCAAAAAGTTGAGGGATGGCTTTTTCCTAGTGGAATACGCTAGGAAACCGCAAGCGGTGGGTCTTCTCAAAACCACTCTATTTGTGGATTGACCCATGCGAGCTTCAGTTCACAAGCCCCTAAATTCTTCTTCACGTGGCGTCATCCGCTGCCATGAACTCCCCGGAATGATGGAAACGGAGGTCAAGAAGGAACTGCAGGAACAGGGTGTTGTAGAGGTCCACAGAGTGACGGTGAAGAGGAATACTGCAAAGGTCCTCATCAGCACTCTGTTTCTGACCTTCAACACGCCAGAAATGCCCAAGGAGATTACGGTCGGATAACCCAAGGTGAAGGTGGCCTTGTTTGTTCCGAACCCGATGCGATGCTTCAACTGCAACAAGTTTGGCCACACGAGCCAACGTTGCAAGGTAGCTGCGAAGTATCAGTGGTGCGGAAAGGATAAGCATGAAGGTCGGTGTGAGGGGCCCAAGCTGTGCAATGGTCCCCTGCCTCATCGGCTCAAGATTGCCCGGTCTGGAAGAAGGAAATGGAAATTCAGCGCGTCCGCGTTGAAAAATGCGTCTCCTTTCCGGAAGCCAGACAGTTGGTATAAGCCAAGATGCCGACTGTGATCTCTAGTGGAAAGTCCTTCCTTGTTTCCACCAGGAACGAGATGAAATCAGTGGAATGTCAAACTTCATTAACTTGTTGTTTTTCCAGACCGCACACCCAGGACAGTTCAGACTTCTATGCGTGCTTCTGGCGGACCCGTATCGGTATTGGCCGGCACCCAGGCTTCCTCTGCGAAGTTGGGGCCGGCATCAGCCGATGCTAGGGTACCGTGCGAGTCTGCTACAGTTCAGGAGGTTTTAAGGGTTCGGCCGATCCCTACAAAACGGCCTCTAGGGGTTCTGCCGACCCCCCCCAAAACAGCCACTATGGGTTCAGCAGGTCCCTCCGAAACTGCCACAAAGGGTTCGGCAGGTGCCTCCAAAACCTCCCCTCGAAAGGGCTCACCGACTAAGGTGAGGGCGGAGGGGTTCCAGGTGGACGTCGAGGGGTTTGTACACCCCAGGCGCTCCACTTCTTCTGGCAGGTCCCAGGTGTCACCCAAGCCGATAGCTTCGGACAGGCAGAATAAGGCAGAGAAGAATTTAATTCTCTCAAACCAGTATTCAGCTCTGTCAGACGACGAGATGGACTCGTCATCCGTTCTTTGGAATTGAAACAATGGAGCATTCTATTGTTCAGTGGAACATGCGAGGTTTCCAAGCCAACTTTGAGGATCTTGCTCTGCTTACAAGACGGTATAGACCAGCAGTTGTGGGATTGCAGGAAACGTTTTTAACAAATTCAAAATCACCATCATTTACTGGTTTTAATATTCTAACTGAAAAATCGCTAAATGACAGAGCTACCGGAAGAGTAGCTTTGCTCATTAATAATTGGTGCCTATTTAGAGAGGTTCACTTAAACACCTCTTCGCAGGCTGTGGCTGCGAGGGTAACATTGGACAAGGTCGTCACCTTCTGTAGTATTTATCTTTCTCCATCAGATCACGTTACCAAGACGGATCTGATTAACATAATCGAACAACTGCCATCTCCGTTCGTTCTTTTGGCGACTTCAGCGTTCATTCCCCGTCAAGCAAACAATATCAATATCAAACGTCATGCAATATGAAGAATCGGAGTCGAAAATTCCCCCTCTCGGCATCTCCTGCCCAAAGTCTCTACGTGGAGGCACACGAACCGTCCCTGGCCTCTCGTCGTTTAAAACTGCCTTTAAACTATGTTCTCAAATTAACACCTTTACCAGAAAATCCAGGACACAATACATTATTGTTCGAAAACGTCAAATTATTTAAAGAAAATCGGAGTCGAAAATTCCACCTCTCGGCATCCGCATTTTACCCCACTTGGAGAAATCCAAAATTAACCTAAGCCTGATTGACGATGCTCCCTCTTTGAACATCGCCCCTTGGACGCTTTCATCTCCTACAGCCCGTAGAGATCTCAGTGAAAAAGATTTTTAACTATCTGAAAGCGATAGATATTTTTGAAAGGATTTAAAATTTCAGAACTTTTTGGATATGTCTGTGTCTTAATCACCGTTTAAGTCTCTTTTTAAAATATATATTAAAAAGTCTTAAAATGTGATTAAGGCGCGCGCGCGCGCACACACACACACACACACACACACACACACACACACACATATATATATATATAGAGAGAGGTGACCATATATAGTTTTAGCGTGTACACATTTTAACATTTACTGTATGATAACAGAATATGTTTCGCTCTGATGTAACCGTAATGGTGACTGGGCGTAAAACACCAAGCTATTTACTTACTTACCGTTTTGACTTAACAAAGTTAAAAAAGATACATCCAATCCGGAAATCTTTAAACAGTCCTGTTTACAGCTTATTACCGAACGTCCCTTGTCGGAAAAAAATTCACAGACGGTTCGAAAACAGAGGAAGTAGTGGCTGCAGCGGCTGTCTCCACCAAACTATTTACTTGTCGACTTCCAGACGACAGCTCTATATATAATGCAGAATTACGAGCTATTCTTCTGGCTCTAAAACATGTTTATTGTTCTAAAGAAAAGTCGTTTTTGATATTGTCTGACTCACTTTCATCCCTAAAAACTATATTTAACTTAAAGTATGACCCCCCCATCTTGGTACTGATTCTAGAACTGTATTTGGATTTTACCGAAGATGGGAAGGAGACTGTGTTTGTCTGGGTCCCCGGACATGTGGACATTACAGGTAATTCGGATTCAGACTCTGCAGCTAAGGATGCCCTTGTTGGCGACATCTCGGTTGAACTCACCCCCTTCTCTGACCTAAAACCCCCTACGAACAAATATATATGTTAGGCCTTGGCAGTCGGAGTGAGATGAGTTCCCGGAAAATAAAGTACATGAAATATTTCTAGATTTAAGAAAATGCATTATTTTTTCTCGGACAAACAGAAAAGAGGAACCTGTGTTGGCCCGATTGCACATTGGCCATTCTTTTATTACTCATTTCCTTTTTACTGAAGGATGAGGAACCGCTAATATGCATCGGATGTAATGAACTATAAAACACATTTTACTTATTTGTTCAGATTTGATTGAAACAAGAGAGAGCCAATATACAGCTCAGTAACTACGTGTTTTATTTGAAGAAATCTCAGTGGAAAAGATTTTTAACTATCTTAAAGAAAAAAAAATTGTTGGAAGGATTTAAATTTTCTGAATCTTTTGGATATGTCTGTGTCTGAATCACCTGTATAGATATATAGATATGACAGAATGTGTTTCGCCGTGTTGACTGGGCGTAAAACACCAAGTTACTTACTTATTCTTTATCAGTTCCTGTCTTGGCTTATTTTTAGATTTTTCGCACATATCTTCTTTCGTGCATGCTTGGCTCATGCACATTTCCAGTTTAACAGCTGCATTTGTCATTAAACTACAAATAGCATCTGTTATATCGTCGATATCACATTGGTTAATACTGTCAGTAACTGTCGTTGACAGACCGCGGTATCGGAGCTGTTTGCAAAGCCGCAGGCCCGGGTGGTGGTGCTGTTCTTGGCTGAGAATCAGGTGGCCCCGCTCTTTTCGGCTGTGAAGAGGCTGAGGAAGGTTGGCTATTTCACATGGGTGGGTTCCGACGCCATCGGCAAGAACAAGCACGCCTACAAAGGCGTGGAGAACGTGGTGTCCGGGATGATCTGCGTCACCTTCGTTTCGTGCCCAGTGGAACGCTTCGAGCGTCGCTTCGAACGCATGACACTGCACACCGGGTCCAGGAACCCCTGGTTCGGGGAGTATGTCTCCGCTCTCTTTAACTGCTCGAACTCCGGAACCAACGCCTGTGACAAAGACAGGGAGATAAGGGCGTCAGATGCTTACATGCCAGACTTCACTGCGTCCCTGCCAGTGAACGCGGTTTACGCCATGGCGCATGCCCTAGATGCCATCGTGAAGAACTGCACGCTGGACAAGGTCAACCAGTGCGTGAAGCCGCGACTGTTGCTCGACACGTTGAGGACTGTGAGATTTGAAGGCGAGGGCGGCAACGTCAGTATCGATGAGACGGGAAATGGTCAGAGCAGCTACGATATCCGCAATTTCTACATTGACAATGGCTCTCTAGTGATGAAAAAAGTTGGTGAATGGAACACTGTTACCCGCAACTTCTCCTACATCAATATAGTGAGCGTTTTTCTCCGGGTGCATCTCCTTCTGTCTGCCTGTCTCTCTCTCTCTCAATGTGCCTCTCTGTCAGTCTCTGCATGGCAATTGCTGCACGATTGAGGCATCAGCTGTGTCCTTCTCACATTACACATGATAATAAAATACACATTGAACAGGTGAATGAACGCCACGTTGAGAGTGTTACAATAGACGCGGAAATGAGATCGTGGTATCATCTGAAGAACTGGTGCAAGATTGTATCCAAACATTTAATTCAGTATCAGCATCATTCACCTGGAAACCCATTCCACACTCCACCAAACACCTGAGATGCATGAATACTTCGAGAAGAAACCTGAATAAAATATACTCCTTGTTCCATCGAATTTAATTCATATGAAAATGCATTTGGTCTATCTGTAACAGACAAAGATGTATCATATCACTTCAAGCTATATGTGAATCCTATACCCAACCGATGCTCATTGCGTGGATTTTCATCAATCGAGGCATGTCTCAACCTGGGCCCATACTTTCATGTATGAATGGCAAATCGTGTTTTGTCTTCTAAACAGTGATGACATTGAAAAACCGGCATGTGAAGCGCAAATAGAATTATACAGCAGGCCGAAACGCGTTTCTTTCGACGTTTAAACAAACTAATCGCCATTTTGTTTTCAATGTCGTCGCCGTTTAGAAGACAAACTGCGATTTGCACTGCATACAAATTGCAAATGATCTGCATTAAAAAAACGTTCACATGTGGTATTGCCCCTCAATATTCTTTATCCAGGATAGCTCATAATCATAATAAAACACTTTAAAAAAATGCTCTCAGCACCTTATAAACAGACTTCTGAATGTTCAGAACAATGCAGCTAGTAGTCTCGTCTTGAAAGCTCCTAGGACAGATCACATTACAGCTATCTTGGCACTCTGCACCGGCTTCCAGTCGATGCTAGAATCAAATACACAATTTCTTCTCCTTGCTTCAGTGCTATAACTTCTACTGTCTATCGTTCTGATCTACTCAAGATCTACACGCCCTCCATGCAACTTCGATCTTCCGTAGACAGACGTATACTGTGCATACCATCTGTCAACATTAAGTCGTAGACGAACGTTCTCTCTTACATATTACTCCAAAACTCTGGAACACACTTCATTTTATGTTATCAGTCATCCTCTTCCTTTCAATTCACCTTTTCCAACATAACACTGATTAGTGTGTGTGTGTGTGTGTGTGTGTGTGTGTGTGTGTGTGTGTGTGTGTGTGTGTGTGTGTGTGATGTGTGTGTGTGTGTGTGTGTGCGCGCGCGCGTGCGCGCGCGCGCGCGTGCGTGCGTGTGATGAGAAGGTTATATATGCTTGAATTAATATGTGTGCGGCGCTTGTATATTTTGTAACTGTAAATGCTGTCAATAACTGCTAAACGCTATGGGCTCCTGTGAGAAAGGGCGATTAATAAATGTTAAGTTATTTTTATTATTACGGATAAATAAAGGCGCTAATACACGAGCCAGTTTGGCTATGTGTTTTAGAAGGACCTCAAAATCTGATCTCAAACGGATCGTTCGTTAGCATAGCAGTATGACTGAAGCATTTAGTTGAGTGTTGCTTTACGTCCACAGAAACCGTAGGCTTAATAATAATAGGGACAGCAGGTTGAAGCAGCTCAGAGCATCGGTTTTAACCTTTCCTTTCCAAATACAACATGCCAAATCCCAAACGGATTAGCTGCTTTCGCTAGCAAATAAGCGCCCGCCGTTTGGACTGAAATAAAGCAAAGGACAGAGGTCACAAGGGATGGTAACTCTCGAGTGACAAAGTTGAACACGTCGACCTGCCCCTTGCTTTAACCCGTCAATCTTGGCGGTATCGTGCGGCAGACTACGTTTCAGACGGACGGGTCCCATCGCCTGAGGTTTGAACGGTCCTCTTCAGCCTGTTCCTGATGGTTGTGTGCGCCGTTCACGGCTTCAAAACGCGCAACCTGCCGGCCAACTTCAACGAGGCCAGGTTCATCATGTTCTCCATCTACAGCACCGTGCTGCTGTGGCTGTGGTTTTTGCCCACCTACTTATCGACCACGGACATAGTGGGGAAAGCACTGTGCATTGCTGCGGCCTTGCTTGTCAACGTGCTGTCGTCGCTGGTCTTCCTCTTCCTTCCTAAGCTATACTGTGTCTATTTCGTGCCGAAGGAGGAGACATTGATCACTTCACCATTGAGCCGCAGGGGCACTACTCCTGTGGATTGATAAGTCTTAATTCTGCCCCCCACCCGCCCTTTATCCGTGTGTCATGGGGTCGAGCTGACAGCAACAAGGTGCAGTGGAAGCCAGGACGCTGAGCAGTCTTTATCAACAGATCTGGTGCTCCATGGAACGACCACGCTCTCATGATGATAAATATTGTCTTTTCCTACACACTAAAGACCTCGCCGTCGGACTAAGTAACACTGGAGCGATTTGAATTCATTTTGTGGTCGTCTTTTACCGCCCCACAACAGGTCAAGGTCGCTAGGGATCACACTCTACGGATGTGTATGTAATTATCACGCCATCATCCATGCCTCTGTTCTGCCTTAAACGAAGTCGGGTTATCAAACACTAAGGTGTGGGGGGGGGGGGGGGGGGGGGGGGGAAATCCATACACAAGGGAGTTAATTAGTTCTTGAACTACGTAACACAAGTACGACAACAAAGACCCGAGCCATCTACGGTAACTCTAATTCTGCATGAGCGCTCTGGGCCTTGTTCTGTTTCAGATTTGTGACACATTTAGATCTTTCCTTTTGATACATGCGTGTGTGTGTTTGTGTGTGGGCGTGCGCGCGCGCGTGTGTGTGTGTGTGTACGCGCGTGTGTTGTTACGATTGCTGGCCTGTGTGACAAGTCTCAAGCACGCTTGATTATTCCGACTTTTGACAGTGCTTCCTTTTGTTTTCGTCTTTTTTTGTTTGTTTTTGTTTGTTTGTTAAAGTGTTGTAAAAATTGATAATAATCTGTTTAATAATGAACATTTATGTGCGCCTCGGCTAAAAAGAACAAAAACGCAAAGCATTCAAGGTACGAGTAATTTAGATAACGCTCTGTCTGTCTGTCTGTGTTACTCACTCACTCACTCTCACACACACACACACACACACACACACACACACACACACACACACACACACACACACACACCACAGCACAAACATGCATTACGTGCATTGTATAGAAAGGTGTCATTGCTTAAAGAACTTCGATTTGGGAAGAGATTTGAAAGTGGATGAAATAGAACAACGTCCGACTCTGTGGGGGAGTTTGTTCCACGTACAAGGCCCTTGAAAAAAGAATGGACTTTGTCGATTGTGCTTGGTTTTGAATACTGGGAGTCTGAAAAAATATATGTTCTGAAGAAAAGCGCACTGAACGAGAAGAGACATAGACGTAAAAGAGGTGCGATATATTGTAGACCCGTAACTGTGAGTAACAGCGTGGCAGAGGCAGGAGACTTTGTAGTCAGTTATTTTTGGAAGCCAGAGCAATGGCTAAAAAATAAATATAAAAAAAATGAGTGAGAGAGAGAATAACATGATCATATTTAGAAAAGAAAAGAAGAAAAAAAAGTCTTTGAAGCTTTTCAGTGAGATTCTTAGAAAGTCCGGTAAGGGAGAAGCAACAGTCCAGACGCGAATCGACAAACGAACAAAAGTTTCGGAGCATGGAGAGGCATGTACTGATGTAGTTGCGGACCCAATTGTGCGAAATTCAAGGTAGTTATCTTTCAGATCTACGGTGCATTTCTGTTGCTCAAAAGAGACAGTATACTGTGGAGAAGTACGCCCAGATCACGGATAGATGGAGAAATTGATGATCGCAATTTGCAGGCGTAGATTGGGGGAATAGTGGGTGATGCTACAGTTTTGCGAAGCGGTAATAAGAATGACTTCAGCTTTGTCATCATTCAGTTCGAGTTCGTTTGAAATCCTCCACATTAGGTCAGAAATGCAGTCTCTCATCATAGTTGGTATTTGTGTCCGGTTTCCTGGCGGTTGCAACCGAGTGTCATCATCAAGAGTGTCATGTTGCATGGAGCGTTTCTGGATGATGGCAGGCACTGGTGTAGCGTAGAGAACAAAAATTATGGGATCCGGTACGGTTTGCGGGACACCGAACTTTACATATTAAGGAGATGAGCCGATAGCACACACGGACTGTGTGCGGTCGGTCAAGTAAGATGAAAAGCGGGAAAGAACTGATTCAGAAATTCCAAGAGTGTAAAAGCCTCTGGAGGGGAAGAGTGCCAAAGGAGGCAGCGAGGTCGAGAAGACCAAGGATCTATAGAAACTTTGTTGTCGTCAGAGGCAGTTTGGTAAAGTCGTGAACGAGCAGTTTCAGTATCATGGGCAGCTCTGTAGGCAGACTGATGGGGCTTCAGAAGATTGTGATGGTTGCGGTGATCCAGCAGCTGATGTAGAACTATTTACTCTGCCACTTTAGAAAGAAAATACAGGTCTGACACTGGTTGGTAATTGTTGAGGACGTTTTTGTCTTGGGATTTTCTTCAAAACCAGTATAACAATAGTTGTCTTGAAATCAGATGGAAAAGCGCCAGAGCAGAGAGTCATTCATGACTGAAAAATGTGAGGCAATAACGTATTAAGACAATCGCGGAGAAATATGGACAGTCTGGTTCATGACTTCCTTGATATCATCTTAGAGACAGTACCAAAATTTCAAAAACGTTCCAGAGAAATGCTTCTCTTTTGGTGTACAACTGACAGCACGAGTAACATCGAGTTTCTCACGAATTACAGGAATCTTTTGAACAAATACGTTTCTGAGGAAGTTCTGTTGCTGTAAATATTTTCGGTCTAGGAGTTGGCTGCGCTTTTCCAAGTAGTTTGATTTTCGCCTAGTCAGAAGAATAGACCCATCCACAGCCCCGCCCCTTTCCCGCTGTTCTCGCGAGGTACGTATCACAAGCCGCGGTCGGCAAGATAAAATAGCTTCCACGAGGAAAGTAACTGATTCGCTTCGTTGTGTACCAGAAAACATACGTTGTATGAAAAACGTATGTATTTCATTCTTACCTGACCATGGCAAGATTTCACAAACAACGATCGACAGGGGAGTGAATAAGTAGTTTTCGTGTTATTTGGACGACATCAAAGTCTGTGAACCAGTTGGAAATTCGACTGTGCAAGTAGCAGCTCGATGCTATAGATCAGTGCGGAAAAATGAAGCGCCACACAGCCTTTCGTTTGAGTTGGACACTGCAGGAGAAAAGGTCACCGAATCCTACTGCTCCTGCAAAGCAGGGTAAGTACTTTTGTGCGAGTTGAATTATATGCTTGATAAGATTTGTTCGTCATAAATGATTCTGCAAACAAGATCGAAGCTGATGATGAAACATGTGTGTCTGCCCTAGCTGTGTAACTGGGCAAACTGAAACTGTCTTTTCACCTTGGACAATCGTGCCAGAGCTTAACGATGCCTTGATGGGTGGATTTCTGTTTGCAGACAAGTGATTTTTGTATTTGTGGGTGCTCTGTGCACAATATTACCGTTCCCTCCAATCTCGTTTTCGGTTTTGGACAATGAATTAGGCCCAAAAAATCGGTTCCGTGCTTCTGTGAAATGCTGCCATGGAAGTACACATACAACAGATATATATATATATATATATATATATATATATATATATATATATATATATATATATATATATATATTAAAGTTAGACTGGCAAGTAAGTTAGTAATTGGTAACAGTGATACATTGTTGCTTTTCCAGGCTGTTAAAGGTGACAGCTTCCGAAGTTGTATCTTTAAAAGCTCTGAAAGGGACTCCACTGGAGTACATACTGACAGCAGATGCACCAGTGATGGTGACTCCTCTTGGAGAAGTTGAGATTGCTTCAGCTGTATCGTATCAGGTAATCCTGTCTCTATCTTCTTAGAGAAATCCTGATAAAATGACTATGGTAGTGAGGTACACATTGTTGTGCAAGAACTGCATACACACGTATCATGTTTTCTTCAGAACATAACCCTGAAATAATGTCAAATAACAACAGACAGACCAGACCTGGTTCAGCTTGCCGGTTGGGAAAAAGGTGAACAGCAATCCTGTGACTCAGGATCTCGAAATCTTTTATTCGAGAGATCAGTCGTTCTACATGAATGCGATGCCTTGCTATTTTGTCAGTAAGTACAAGATTTGCTTGTGACATCTGTTTGTCTACTACAGCAAAAGGTGGTATACTCAGGAACAGTCCTAGATCTTTGAACTCATCATGAATGTCAACCATGACTTCATCATCATCTAAAACATAGCCTGCCTCTTTAAGTTGTTTTATTGTTTCATAGAATCCACTTTGTTTTGTAATAACTTTGTCTGAAATGGGACCTGCAAACAGTTCTGAAACAAACATTAAAGACCCACGTGGATCACAGCCAACCAGGCCTTTGAAGGTGGTGGTGGATTTGTAGTCACTGTGCAGCTGATTTTGTACTCCATGAGCCCAAGGAGCTTCAGTTTTCAAGTCAGTTCCATCAGTTATGATTAGTGTTGTAGGAAAGCCAGCTCTGAAATATGTTGGCATGTTATCAGTAATGGTTTGTCGACTTGGCCAAATGCTGAGTGCGCACAGCTTCAAATATAGTCTCTCAAGCCAAGTGCTAAAAAATCACACCAGCTGACTGTTTTGTAATATCAAATCTCATGGCCAGGTCAGGTAAAGCAAATTTTGCCGAAAGCGACGAAGAGTAAGAAAGAGACCATCCTGTGCTGAAATTTGTTGTGTCTTTTCTGTTCCCATCATAGCACATTTCTTCTCCAGCTGGTGAAAGAAAAAGCCAGAAGCACCAAAAAATGAACACAAGTAAGCCCTGTGTAAAACTGGAAAAGATTTTGATTTTGCTTTCACTGTCATTGACTGCTTCAACACTAAATGACCTTGTTTTTTTCTCTCTTTTTTCTTCTTGCAGTCCCAGAATTTTCTGCCTCTGTGTGATGATCTCGAGTTTGGCTGCCTCCAGTTCTGAAGTCAAGGCCGGTAAATCCATTGGTGACATATCTGAACGCAGATAATGACACATTAAAATCATGAATCAGAAACATTTGATAACACTAACAGTAACAGTTGTCTTCTCTGCTGACAGACAAGGAACCTGAAAAGAATTCCGGCAACTGTGATCCAGCAGCAGTGTGGCAACACTTCAGTAAACCGCCAGCCACCAGTGGTCTTGCCACAACGGTTTGAAGGGCTGTGTCTGAGCCTGAAGTGTTCAGATGTAGCTGGCCTGGAAGAACGGACCACAAGCCAGAGCAGCAGTGCAGAGTGGGCCCAGGCAAGGAGACCGAGACTGACAGCGTCAAATTCCCACAGGGTATTGATAAGGAAAGCAAAAGTCACAGAAACATTTCTTGACTCAGTGTTCTGTGCAGACACTTTGTCAGTGCCAGCGATGGATTATGGAAGGAGGAATGAAGTCAAAGCCAAGAGCAAATACTTAGAAACTTCCCATGACCGACACCTGCACGAGTGTGGTCTTGTGGTGTCCAATGAGTTTCCCTTCCTAGGCGCTTCACCGGATGGTAAAGTGTGTGACGCTGGTCAGTGTGGTATTTTGGAAATTAAATGCCCATACGCATCTAGAAACAGCACCATCAGTGAAGCATGTGATCTAAGGAATTTCTGCCTGGAACAAAATCAGCAGACTGTACAGCTGAAACGGTCTCATGCCTATTACACGCAGGTGCATGGCCAACTCATGGTGACCGGGTGTGACTTCGGTGGTTTTGTAGTTTTCACACAAAAAGACTTGCATGTGCAAAGGATTCTCCCTGATTTTGCGTTTATGTCTTCTGTGTTGTTTGTTTTGCCTACCTCCTATGAAAGTCATGTTCAGCCATACCTAGAGAAAAGAGCTGATAGAAATTATAATAGTTAAAGAAAGCAGATTTTTCATGCATGACTGTACTATGTACTCACAAGTGAACTTTTCATCTGTTTGGGCATACGTTCCTGTTTCATTCTCAGTCTCATGTTCCATTGAAGAAACCCTGAAAAATACAAGTTGGAAAGCAATTGACCGCTAGACAAAATGACCTGTGTTTGCTAACTCATATACCTTCATTTGTTTTTAGAGAAACAGTGTTTTCGTGTACCGGCCTTTGACATGTGTCTCAATTTAATTGTGATATGACAACAGGTTGTAAAGCTTTCAGGTGAATTTGAACGATAATTCGCACTGAGTGGACCAAAAGATTTTATTTGACTTCATTTTGCACAGTTTTTAACCTTGAAACAACAGTTCACAAGTTTGCCATTTCTGTTGCTTAATACATTTTGGATTTACATTAGATTCAGTGTTTTTTTTGTCTTGCGTGTGAAAGCACATGTGCGTGATTGTGTGTGTGTGTGTGCGTGTGTGTGTGTTCACTGCGTTCTAGTACACACGAGTATTCATACACAAAAACTGATTTGTTTTATGTACATCATTTCAATTTTTTTAAGCATAAATAAACAAAAATACTCAAGTTACATTTTAGGATAAACCAAACTGGTGTGTTTGTTGGATGGGGAAAATCTATAATTGATAGCTTGATCATACATGTATACAACTTAATTGTAACCGTCAGAGCTGCTTTCTGTCTGTTGACTTTCACAGGTTACAGCAATTCTTTTCCTGTCTGGCTAGACGTGTGTGGCTGGAATCCATCTGCTGGCATAGGGTGGGGATGTTCTTTGACTGGTCCATTGCCACCCACAAAATGCTGCAGAGAGCAAAAGGACTAAGAAAAGCACACGCTGCAGATCTACACACACACAAATGTCCTTGTCTCCAAATTAATAATATATATGCTACACTCATTCACATCATGGGCTCAAAGTAGCAACTGTCTTCACACAAACAGAATCACATCATGATCATAGCAAACCCCACTTGCTAAAGGTTGCAAATTTCTGGTTCAAAATGACATTTGCAGAAAAAAAGAAAAAGAAATTCCTTGTAACCTGTAACACTATCAACAGGTGTGTGTGTGTGTGTGTGTGTGTGTGTGTGTGTGTGTGTGTGTGTGTGTGTGTGTTTCCATAGTTATAATACCTTATGTAAATTGTTTTGGTAGGACTGTGCTCTACGTGTGTATAGAATATTGTATTTAGGTTAATATGTATCGTGTGAGCGCTCAGGGCGTTGATGAGCGCATGATAAATGTACATTATTATTATTAAGTCGTCAGGTGGACTTTAAACCTGGAAAACCTAGGGACGGTGTTGCTGTGCCTATTCCATTACTTGATCGTGGCAGAGGTGATCCAGAACTTTAAGGGAGGCCCGGGATGTCTGATGTCACCCTCCTGACTGGAATCTCAGGGCTGTCATTTGATTCCCCGTTCCTATCTTCTCTCTTGTTTTTTTCTGCCTAGTCCTCTTGCTCTTTCTGTCTTGTCATTTTTTCTGCTAATGGTCCATTCTCCTGACTTTTTTTCCAGAAAACTCAAATATTTTTCGTTAAGGGTTAGGCTTTTTTGTATGGCTCTTATTGAGCAACTAGGAGATGATAGTTGGTAGGTGGTATGTACAGCTTGCTGCCATATGGCACTGGTATTTGCCATTATGCATTTATATAACATTTTTTTTAAATGTTTTGTCTGTCCATTCCTTTTTTTATATTTTTCTTTAACCTGGTATCGATAAATTAGACGGAATGGTCGACGATACTAGCATGTCCTAGCCATATGTGCTCTTTTAACAGGGGTAATATTGAAGGAACTAACTCTTCGAAAATTTGTGTCTGATGTTTGTGTATGTATGTTTTATATTTGCGAATTGATTGGTTTTGTAGACTGACTTGACAGAGGGTTGATATATATATCTGTGAGAAGAGTTTAGAAATGTGTATTTGCTTATGACCCGAGTTTGACTGTCCTGAGGTGACCCTGTGTGGTTGACAGGACATTAAAATCCAGTTACTACTACTATCCACAGTGATCTGAAAACACATCTACAAGATTGCCGTTCATGCTGGGATCTTGAATGGCGGGTGCTCTAGAAATCGATTTGATTGGTGTCCCCCAAAACGGCTTACTGTAAGATGTCCGTCTCGACAAGCCTGTCTTTGCAGTCAGCGGTCACAGCGCAGCCAGCGTCAGGAGGGCAAGGGTTTACGAAATGTAACTGCAATGGCCCCAAAAAATGCCGAACGAAGCGCTGCAAATGCTTTAAAGCAAAAATAATGTACCGATTCCAGGTGCCATTGACGCCACACCTGTACAAGGAAATTAATCAAGATTAATCACTGTACTATTTCACAGCTTTTTATATGTGATTTTATATCTGTGATGAGTTTTAATTATGTCATTGTCAATAGATGTGTTATACTTCACTCAGAATAATTGCTTTCTCTAAAACTATTCGGCCGGCCTTTTCAGTTTTTGCAAAATTTATGGCCCTTCATACAAGAAATTTCACAAAATCCCAGGAATATTTAGGGAATTCATGAAATCCCTAAACGAAACAGTAATTTCGTGAATTTACTGGAATTGTTAGTGATTTTATGAACTTCCTAAGTCTGTGAATTTGCTGTAACATGTGTATATTGGGAAGCGGGGATAGCTCAGTGGTTGGAGCTCCGCACTCGTGATCGAAAGGTCGCGGGTTCGAATCCCTGCAGGAGCGGTGGGCGAATTTTCTTCTCCAGGGTCGACTTTCTGTGCTGACTCTTATTGCGGTATCCGTTCCACCCCCGTGTTACCGCAGTAGCACGTAAAAGAGCCCGGCCATTCTGCCAAAAGTGCAGGAGGCAGGTTACAGCTAAACACGCATGCACCTTACGTATGTGGCTTTGCGTGAAGCAACATGGCGTATGGTTGTTTGGTGTACACAGAATGCGCCGAGATGGCAGCAGTTTCATGTGGCACCAGCGCTGTACGTACACAACTTCGGTGGATATTAAAAAATACGCGATAAAAAGCTATTCACTCGTGTAGAATCACATGCAAGCGTAGTGAGACCGCTCGAGAGCGGAGAATAGCGCTGTATAAAAACGATCATCAACAACAACAACAATATATAGGTTGCTGTAACATATTTCGTGTGCAGCTAAAATGATTGTAAAATCAAATTAATGCGTCATAAATCAGATACATACATACAACTCAACAGGAACACAAGTTACATTATCATCCACGCAGACCCAAACAATAGCAAATGTCAATACGTTTATTTGTGTACAAACAATATAGAACAGTCACTAATATAGTGATACCATTAATACATCCCTGCAGAGCGCCTACAATCCGACTTTCCTGAAAAAAACACGTATCTCTTTCAAAGCCATCATCCTCTCCACTCTCTGTCCATTTTCCCCGAGTTGAGGATGATCTAAAAAAATAATATATAACAAGAAAAGCCAATGTCCAGTCGACTGGCATTCCAAGACGGGAAAACGTACTCAGCCGAACAGGGCAGACGGGCTAGCACTCGGCAAACAATGATTACACACAGGCTCACTACACATGCTCATCCGGTGCGAGTCAGTAAAACCTTTCATGAAAATCACTTGGCTCTAAAATGGGATGGCATAAATATCATCTGTGACAAGCTACAAGAGCTTGCATAATCGGTTTTGAATATAAGCACAAACGTCCTCAGGTGCATGTAAATATGCATCAGTAAACTTATTATAAGCGTGAATACAAAAAAACGCAAAGGTAAAATTTTATCAAAACCTTAAGAGATAACATCTTTGTTTTTGTTTTCTGAAGGTAAAGTGAGAACACACCGAACATTGGTGTGTGTGTGTGTGTGTGTGTGTGTGTGTGTGTGTGTGTGTGTGTGTGTGTGTGTGTGATAGAGAGGGAGAAAAAGCTTAGTTGGGCACAACATTTCCTGCGCCGTTTCTCACAAATTTGACCGCAATTTTCATGTATGTTAACAAGGAAAAATCGAGCTGTGCAATGTAGCTGGACTTAGGTTTCTCCAGTCGTCTGTTCAGTAAGTAAGACCAAAAGATTAATTACTCATTGGCGACAACGATGTATGCATGACCAGCTGCCATTGCCCTTTATGTTGTGTGACGCAGGCACGTCCTAATGGTGTTCATTTTTATCCATCTTCTCCCTCTGTTTCCAGATTAGTTCTAGAGCTTTTAACTGCAAAAGACAGAAGAAAGAGAGAGGATGAACAACATAAAAGAAGAACAACAGCAATAACAACGACGATATTTCTCTCACCATTATGTGCCGGTGGTCACTGACGAGCTACAGTCGGGTAGCGAGACAAGGCAACCAACATAATAATGGCCCCCACCAGTATCGGATAATCCCGCTGCTATCTGGTTAGCACTGTGGGCCAACAATGGGATTAGGCTGGGGGAAAGTGGGGGACTGATGCTTTCTTTCATAATGCTTAATGTCCACGGACGCCACACGCGGCATATTTAGGAATCGTGGAGAACTTGGTGTCGGGCTACCTATGAATAGCCCGTCCCTGCGCTCCGACCCGTAAAGACCGAAGAGACCGACTGCTGCTGTTGTGTTGCTTAATGTCCTCGGGTGTCGGTAGACGTATTAGGGACAAGCTGAGACCAATGCGTGAGCATGGTTCAATATTGCTTTACATCCACGGAAACCATAAGGCTCGTTACGACGGGGAGCCCAGGACGGCCACCTCGACTTTCACACAACTCCTGAACTCTGAGAGACCGACAGCCACCACCAGAACAATGAATGTTACGGAAATGGGGAACCCGCCAGTGCGACTTAAGCCACTTGCGTACTCCGCAACTTGCTCTTTCTCAACAGCTGTGCGGAACAAAGTCGCTGGGACACTAAGGGAGTGGGAATTTGATCTTCTTCTGTTTTTCTCTTCTTTTTCTTTTCTTCTGGATTTACTCTGTTTAAGGTCTTCCCGACCCATATGATAATGCCTCAACGCTCAAAGACTGGTTTTCTTCTTTCTTTCTTCTAATTTTTTAAAATTTGTTTGACACTTCGATGTATTTAAAAAGAAAAGAAAAAGAAGACCACACAATTTGAAATCATTTGTAGTATTGTTTGTAGAGGTGAATTTTATACACAGTCACTCACTCGGGATCACATGTGACGAGAGTCTGCTCAAGAGCAGAGAATAGCCACACACACACACACACACACACACACACACACACACACACACACACACACACACACACACAAGCGATCAATAATATTTAAATGTATGCGTTCCTTCTCGGTCGATGAAATAATGATGTGTTCCATGATATATAGGTCATTTTCCTGAAAACTGGACCAAAGAGGGTGCCGCTTTCCCGATGAAATAAAAATTACATTAAAACATGAAACTTTTTAAACTACTTTCTGATGTAATGTGTTTGGAGAAATGAGGGAAATGCCACAAAGTGTGATTGCATCATTATTTCTTGTGCTGTGAGTCTTTCGGTAAAAACTGCGACATTTTCATGGCCGTCATTTGTGACATGGCTAAGGGAAGTTTAGCTAATCGCAGATATTTCCTTGAAATCATTCATGATTGAATTAAAAAAGAGTTCATGGGAAAGAAGGTGGCTAGTTCTTACATACAAATGATATTTATTGCGTGTTGCTTCCTAATAACAGCGCCAAACAAAGAAAAGATAATCAGTGTCTCGCACGTTACCGATGGTGTCTAATTCTGAGTGCGTATCATGATATCGTGACTTCTTCACAATAGAAACTAAAGAACTTTTTATTTTATTTTTCTTCTGCTTGGTAGATAATCACAGTTCACCTTATTTTTAATGCTTGTCTGATGACATGAGAGTAGATACGAAATAAATTACAGTCATTTCTTTAGGGGTGGTTGACGTGGGGTCTTAAAATGGTGTAACGTGCGAGCACACAAAAGAACTATTTTTGTTAGTACCACTGACTTTCGACCTACCCTAACGTACGAGTCCACATCAGCTGACTTGCGGCAGCAACGTTTGACCTCTTTTTTTTTGTTGTTGTTGCTTTTTATGGTGTATTATTTGACTACAAAAGGGAAAGCACTGTGATGTCTTCAGGGGTGAGGGATGTAACGCTCGTGACAAATATTTGTTCCCAGTCGGCCGAGTGTTTGTATGTAACCTTTTGTAACCAAACTTGGTATTGTAGTGCACCACCATGAGCCGGAATGTCATGCGAAAAAAATGGGATTCTATCATCAAGGTCAAGGTCACTGTGTGGGCTTATATAATCAAAATATGACGGTTTTTACTATATCTTTTATTGGTTCTAAACCAATAAGTCTTTTGCAACCAAACTCAATTTGATGGTAGATCATCATAAGCAAAGAAGTGTCCAATGAAAATATTGGATTGCTGTGTTCAAGGTCAATGACACAGCCAAGGTTAAGCATTTCAATTAATGTTATCTTATGAATCGCTGAACTTTTCGTAACCAAACCCAGCATGGTGATACATCATTATAAGCCTGAGTGTCCTGTGCAAAAAATGGGTTGCTATTTTCAAGGTCAAGGTCACAGTAACTGAGTTTGGGTTCATACAATGAAATCATGACTATTTCTATTATATATTCTGTACTGCTGCTCTTTTAGCGACCAACTTAGTTTGGCAGTGCATGTTCATCAGCTGGAGTGTCTTGTGAAAAGGTTGCTTTGCTGTATTCAAGGTCAAGGTCACAGTGAATGTTCTGCACTTCAATGAATGTTTGCCCGGACAATATCTCTGATCGATCAAACATAGTATGGTGATGCATCATCATCAGCCAGAGCATCATTCAGAAATATCATTTTGCTCTGTTCAAGGTCAAAGCCACAATCGTTTCTACTAGATCTTCAGAAACACTGAAACTTTTGTAACCCAAATTAGTTTGATGGTACATCATCACAAGACAGGATAAGGCACCGTGAAAAGATTTTCTTGCTTTTACACATGGCGTAAGACAGAGAATAAGGCTTGGGTGACTGTGGACTAGATTGCTACCACTCTTGGCCATCCCGATATTTAAAGCAGGGGTCAATACCGGTTCCAATCAAGAAAATGTGGAAAGAACATTGCTTTTGTAATGAATATACTTGCTTATTAATTTTTTTGGTCAATGGTTCAATTGTATGATTCTTATATCCTTTTGGTTTAAACAAAATTTTATTCATTCATCGTAATCATAAGCTCAACAAATAAGTACAGGAAACACAAAAGCAATATACTTATTTGAGTGTTACCTATAGATAAAATGATAATCACACAGACATTTACGATGGCTAGATGGCAAATTGTTGTCAAAACGTCAGAGGCAACAAAACCAACAAAGACCAAAATGACAACAAAAACAAACAAGCAAGCAAACAAAACAAAAGCGAAACAACAACAACAAAACGGGAGGAGGGGGTGGGGTTAAAAAAGCAAATAACTAACTGAATGGTCTAGTGATGTTGTCATAATTATTGATCTGAGAGAGACAGAGAGAGGGAGAGGATTAAAACGTGTACTTCTTCGCTTGTATCATAAACAAATTTTTTGGGAGACTTTTACAGATTTACAAGCGGTCGGTTTGGCGCAAAAAGTCGTGGACTATAGCAAATATTTTCTTATTAGTTTCTAAATGTAGCTGTTCGTTTCCAAACGGAAGTGTATTGATATTTCTTTCGTTCTCATCTAGTTTATTATTATTTATCCTTTTGTACTTGTGATGATGTCTACATAGCATGCGAGACAGATTACTAATTAAGTGCGATTTGATATTAACTTTAGAAAGCAAGAAACAAATATCCCTCTGATATGAATATATAAGGTTCAGAACAAGTTAGTGCAACACATCCCCCCCCCCCCCCCCCCCCCCTCCAAATTACTTTACAAAAGAAAACTTAGGAAAATTAAATGTGATCTGTTTCGTGCATATCTGTACTTCGATGAAGACATTTTAAAGAAAAATCGTTAAAGAGGCAGGAAAGTAAAAAAACGATACAAAAACTTTATATATATATATATATTATATATATATATATATATATATATATATATATATATATATATATAATGAAAGAAGTTACAAATATTCCTTCATTAATTAGGAAATATTGTATAATAATAAAGGTAAGAGCCAAACTGGCCTCTGAGCCGCTCTATTCACGCAATTCTGGTGTCTTCAGTAACATGGGAGACACTGAACTATGACGTAACAGAATGCACAAGTAACCAAGTTCCTGTCACCCTGTCAATTTATGTCTGATATTTATGTACACAAGAGATGTCAAGCTTTCATTTTCAAATAATAGCATTAAAAAATTCAAGACTTTGAATTTTTACCCTCTATATCACAGTTTTGACCAGTTTTCTGGAGAATGACCCATATACATACATAATCAACTAATATATTTACATGTTGTATGTCGTTGTTTCTCTGTGTTGGCCAGATGAATTCAGGCTGCAATGAAACATACATGTGAACTAAAGGGATGAGCTTACCTCGTACTGCCTGTCGTTCTCCTTCATTTGTCTCTGACGTTTCAGAGCCTGCACACACACACACACACACACACACACACACACACACACACACACACACGCGCGCGCGCGCGCGCGCGTGCGCGCACGCAGACACGCACGCACACACACACGCACGCGCACGCACGCACGTACGCACGCTTATTAATTTGGGGCGCATTTACTGTCTGGAAAGCCATTAAGCTTCATAAAGCAGTGGTTTTATTTATTGTTATGCTTTTGCTCCTCGATTTCAAGGCTGTACTGCTTGTCAAATGTGCATGCCCGTATCAGTTCAGAGTCGGTAGCACACCTGTTTCAGTGACGTTATACACAATGCTTAATAGTGGATTCTGAAGGATACAGAGGGGGAAATAAATCTCAAAGTGCTATAAAGCCAATCTAATAGGGGAGGGGGAAAAAATCAAAAAAAATCTGGGACTGAGTGGCATCCCAAAGAGTAAAATAAATATGACCTACACGCGAACAAAGAACACAGGTTTAAACAAAAGCTATACTTTCGGACACTAAAGTAGGAAAGTACCTTTATCAAAATTGGTCTGAAATGAGGGCAAGTTCAGTATGACATCCTGTTTAAGAAAGCCCTAAAAGACATTCAGCAGTAGCTTAACTCAGACGAAGTAGAAGAGAAAACACAGAGGCGGTGCATCGGCATACTGTGACTGACTTCTGTGAGGTCAGTATGTTCTTTCAGGGTGATTTCTCTTGATGGAAAGCCGTATTTCCAAAGGGTCAGTGGCAGAGGCTAAACAGTGTTAGAGAAGGGCCGAATCTACAACCTGGAGATAAACTACGCTCACGAGCGACTGCAAACGTTTCATGCTTTCCTGATTACTCGTCAATGCCTTCAAAAAGATTTCCTTTTCTTTCTTTTTCGCTTGTTTTAATCTAGTATGGATAAATCAGATGAAATGGTCGACGATACCAGTATGCTCTACCTATTATGCTTTTTTCTTTTCTTTTTCTAACAATAACTATAATTACGAAAACGACTAGATCAACTCCATGGAGAGAAAACCTGTTTGGTGTTGGTATATGCATGTTTCTATTTGTAAGCCGATTGATTTGGTAGATTTGACTTGAGAAATATAGATCGAAAGAGTTTTGAAAACATGCATTTGCTTATGGCAGAGTCTGATCGTCCTGACGTGAACCCGTGTGACTGACAGGACGTTAAAATCCAGTTACTAACTAACAGCATCCTTTAAAAAAAAAGGAACTAATTTAATGTTCAAATTTTCATCCTAGCTGTGACCTTTAAAGGAACTCTCCTTCGGCGACTAAACTTCTCGTGTGCTTAAACGAACATGATCAGCGTTAAAAGTTTTGTGACTGAACGTGCCGTTTGCAACAGAAGAATGGCCAATCGGCCGGTCCAACACCGATCAGATTACTATATCAACAAGACTGACGATTTTTCACGGGATTCCGAAAGGCAAGAAGGAGGTGAAACGCACAGTCAACGTACAGTGATTTGGACGTGGATAATAAAGACGAGGTGACAGAAGATAAAAATTGCACCCAGCATCATGCAGAAGAGGGTGTCATAGGCTGCCACCAGCTCCGGGTCCATGTGCCGCCCTAAGCATACCATGGCGCTGTTCTCCACAGCGAACATCACCAGGTAGATCAGAGACCCCAGCACATACATGTCCTGCACACACACACACACACACACATACACATTACACACCAACACACACACACACACACACACACACACACACACACACACACCACACACACACAAACATTGCATCCCAACACACAACACACACACATAAAGACACTCAGACACGCACACACACGCGCGCACACACACACACACACACACACACAAACATTACACACCAACACACACACACAAACATTACTCACCAACACACACACACACACACACACACACGCGCGCGCGCGCGAGTACAGAAAATGCCGAACGCTGGTGCCAAAGAATCATTGGATCGATGACCCGTATCATTATATATACATGTAAACCTTTGACCCAGATCATTATTCATACATGTAAACCTTTTCAATGTATCTCATTGCGAGATATGCAAAGTTAGATATCAGGCAAAATATTCTTGTACGTAGGCTACAAAAATCTGAAATAGAACTAGGCTCAGAGTGCTCGTACAGAATCAACAAACAAAGGAGTTAATTAGCGCTCGAAATACGTAACACAAGTACAACAACAAAGACCTGAGTCGCCTATGGTAACTCTCACCTGGCATGCGTGTAAATAAAAGGTACATAAACTCCACCAGAGACTCCACCAGAGGTACATCCTTTGGTGGAGTTTATGTACCTTGCATTTACACGCATGTCAGGTGAGATTTATTGTAGGCGACTCAGGTCTCTGTTGTTATAGGCGACAAAAGGTGAACAAAAAGAATCCACAAAAATATGTTAGAGAATATTAATGCTCACACAGACTTTATAAGGTAGGCCGGAGAAGGTACTGGACACACATTTACGTGACAAGATGGGCGAGAGAAGATGCTGGACACAGACATATTTGAATGATAAGATGGGCGAGAGGAGATATTGGACATACACACATTTGAGCGACAAGATGGGCTTGAGAAGGTACTAGATATATACATTTGCGTGACAAAATGGGCGCGGCGTGAGACGATACTGGATAAACACGCACATTTTGGGTGACAAAATGAGTTAGAGAAGACACTGGAAAGACATATTTGTGTGACAAAATGGGCGTGAGAAGATACTGGACACACAGAGATTTGCGTGACAAGATGGGCGACAGAAGATACTGGAGACACACACATTTGCGTGACAAGATCGGCGAGAGAGGATATTGGACGTACACACATTAATTTTACTTGACAAGTTGGGCGACAGAAGATACTGAATACACATACATTTTTATGACGAGATGGGCAAGAGAGGATAACGGGCTCTTAACGTTTACAATTTTATCGGGATAAAACGCAATTAGCGTGATCGACTGCACAAAATTCCGTAGTCTATTTGGGCTTAACTGCCGGATATTGAGGCCTTTTTCGTTTTTGCTTGTTTTTGTTTTAAATACGTATATATATATTTTTTCCTTTTTTTGCATTTTTTTTAAATTCCAATTTCAATTCTTTTTTCTTTCTTTTTTCTTTCTTTCCCTTTTCTGTTTAAATTTTTTTTTTTTACCTTAGACATGCCAACTCTTAAAGCAATATACAGAGGATCAATGGGCACATTACTTGTAGAATTTTGGTAATTTCCCCACTGTCACATACATGTAACGTACATCTAAGCCAACTGATTTTCAGTATTTTTCATCAACCATCTTCTATCCACCCATGTCATATCCTTGTCATATCCCTGTCAAATCTCATATCCTTGGCACATACCAGATCTTTTTATTTTGTTCGTTTTTGCCACTCCATAGAAAGTTGTACAAGAGTGTATTCAATTGTTTAAAAAGTTATCTTCAGGATCAGGAAGATTCAATAGCAAGCGGGTTATTCTGGAGATGACCAACAATTTGAAAACGGTTATCTTGCCAAAGGGTGTAAGGCTTCTTCTAAACCAAGCGTTTAAAACTTTCCTCAGTTCATTTAGCTTGTTCTCAAAATGTACTAGGACTATTTCATGCAAGTCATTTGAGAACATAACACCCATAACCGTGAATGTTGCAGGATTCCAATTAAGATCTAATTCTGACATAAATTTAACTTGTGATCCTCTCCAAACAGCAACAGTCTTTCTTTGTGATTCTATCCAAACAGCAACAGTCTTAGCTATATTAATCTAAATACCCGACACTGAAGCAAAACATTGCAAGGTAAGAATACATAAACAAAACGATTCCCTTTTACCATCAAGAAATGTTTTGCATCATCTCCAAATTGTGATAACAAAATCTTTTCATCAAAGATTTTTATACCATAAATGTTCTTCTGATTTTCACTGAGGACAAAATTTGAGCACAAATAAGGAATAAATAAGGAGACAGCGGATCACCTTGTCTCGTACCTCTTTTCACATCAAACCACTCAAAATATTGACCATTCACATGAGTTTATATTAACATAAAATGTCGAAATCCATCTTTTAATGTCATGACCAAAATTGTATTTGTTCAAATACTTTTCGATAAATGACCATGCGACACTATCGAAGGCCTTTTCAAAGTCCACCATCAACAGAAGGCCAGGTACTTGGTGTTTGCTAGTACGCAACAATGTATCATAGAATAACCTAATATTTTCTCCTATGTATTTTCCTTTCAAAAATCTTTTGCTCCTCGCTATCAATTTTGGTAAAATTATTTTTAATCTTGCAGTTATATACACGAGGATGCAATTTTATACATTGTATTAAGCAAAGTAGTCGGTTTCATTTTTTGTTTTTATCTTTCAATCCCTGAGGTATACAAGTAATAACCGCTTGTCTGTCTGTAACGGATATTTGACCGTGCAGTAAAAACCATACTTAATAGATCGAATAATAAACATGCCCAAGTCTGATATAAAGAATTTTAAAAAAACTCTCCTGTATAGGCATCTGAACCAGGGCCTTTATCATTTCTCATTTGCTTGAGTGATGACCATTCTTCATGTAAAGTGATGGGCCCTTCTAGACTGTCACTCTACTCCTGTAAAAGGGTTGGAGTGGCTATATTAGCAATATCAAAGTTTACAATATCATTCTCACGTGATGCATACAATTTGTCATAAAACATGTTAGGTTCTTGGGTTACAGAGCTGCTGTCACGAATAATCTCACCGTTGTCTTTTTGAATAAAGCACATAGCTTTTTGTACAAAGTTTCTTTTCTCAAGATTACAAAAATGCTTCTTTTTTTTTCACCTTCCTATAACCATTTTGCCCGTGATCTCACAATCATACCTTCTACTCGCTAATTTCTTAATGCAGTCAACTCTTGTTTTCCTTTTTCTTCTTCTTTTTTTCCTTCTAATAAATGTACATTCCTTTCACAACCTTGTTTATGAATGTTATATTTGTCATATACTGGAATAACATACTTTTTGTTACCTCCAAATCCAGAATCACATGCTTTACCAGGTTTACAAATGCTTTATCTTGAAGAAGGGAGTTCTTGAATTTTGAGAGTGGGCGGTGTCGTTTAACAATATCACTTTTAAATCCAATATAAACCAATGAGTGATCAGAGCAATATCCCGGCATTATGTCGGCACAAGCTATATCTAGCCCCAAGTGTTCAGGGACAAGAAAATAATCAATCCTACTTCTCTGGGTACCATTGAAACGCCTCCAGCTATGCTGTTTAGTGTCATTATGCAAGTTTTTGTACACAGCTGGGTCCATAAATATTCATAAAATAAAGTCAACAATCTGTTGTCGACTTCTAGCACACTACCTACTGTGCGGACAGACTTACCCATGGTAGGTGAGATAGAGTTGGTATGCAAACCTCTACGCTTACAAAGTAGGTGAGATAGGAAAGTAAGCACAGACACGTCACACGAGGTCGTAGTGATTGCGGTAGACATTTTTTAAATCGGTCTAACATCTACAAGGTGGCGAAAGTCGTTCACGGAAACCGGTCAGGCAATCACTGTAACTGGTCAGATACAAAGTCGCCTATACTAGAGCTCTACTAGCAAACACCATGGTCCTTTCCCCGTCTAACACACACACACAAACACAATACGCAGAACCGATCAAACACAGAACCGATCAAACATAATGACCGGTACGTCTGACCCATTGTCGTCGATTCCCCCCCCCCCCCCCCCCCCCCCCCCCGGTATATGTCAATCTCAACCAACAAAATACCGGAAATCACCGACTAATGCAAATCCTGGGTCCGTGGGCAAAATACGCCGAAAATGGTTAGACACTGGTACAATATGCTGCTGGTTCACACAGTGGGTGGACCAGGTTGCCTTACACGCGGTAGGCGAGATGGTAACTGGTAAGGATGTGAGCAGTTCGTTTTGCTCGTAACGCCCAGGCAGACGGCCATACGCAGTTGGTGGACAGATCAGACAAGACCTATACATAAGACAGGTAACATATAGGACGTGATAGGCAGGCAGACGTACTGGGTAGGTGAGGCACACAGTGGGCAAACAAGACATACACGCGGCAGGTAAGATAAGAACTGGTAGACAGTGCAGAGACGTACAAGAGATGGTGAACAAACTGCTTGACGACAACAGTGGGCAAACAAGACACACACACGGCAGGTACCATAGGATATGCCAGGCAGAGAGACTTACAAGGTAGGTGAGATAGGAGATGGTGGGCAAACTCTGCTTGACGACGAGTTTAAAAGCCACCATGGTGAGGAAGAGCGTGATGGTGTTGGACAGGCGGTCAGATCCAGTCGGATCTACGTTTATGGTTAGGAAGGACAGCACCATCACCAGTAGCTGCCCACAGACATTCGCAGCACACGCCAACCGTACACGCACGCAGGCAGAATGGAAAAAAATCATAAATGAATACTACTAAGTACCCGCCTTTCTGTATGCCCGCAGCAGACGTGGAGGCATCACTATTTTTGGTTGTTGCTTATTTAGTTTTAGTACTTCAAAGTCCCTGACGGGAAATTTGGGTGGCCTTACCTGGGTAAGGATCAGCAGCCGCAAGAGCAGCTATACAACATTCCTATTACAACAAGACACTGTTCCGACCGCTCCATTGGTACAGTGATAGGAGGTTCGGGCTACAGGTCTGTAGGTCATATTTTCGGTTTCAAATCGCATCATATTCAGGTGGAATATTTCCGCCCTGAATGCTAATGGTCACAAATGCTAATGCAACAGATCCTATAGGAATATTCGATTATAGAGACGAGTATCAAACCTTCTGGGTACATAATATTATTTGAGAGCGAGAGTATTTCCTAGTTTCATATTTCACTCGATCTCCTTCACCCTTGCACCTTACCACTTCGCTTCCAGCTTCCAAAAACCCATCCACGCTCGCAACAGAGAGAGAGAGAGGGGGGAGAGAGAGAGAGAGGGAGAGGGGGAGACGCAAGACGCAAAAGTTTATTTGATTGGCCTGTGGCCTTCACAAAGGTTATACTAATAGTTGCAAACTGTACTTTAGCAAAGTGTTCAGAGGAACATGTAAATCATAAGAAATAGCTATCACACATATATCCAGAATTTTTACAGTATGTAGATGAATATACACAAACATGAAGTGCACTAACGTAACTATACAGTCGCGTCATCATTCACGTAATAGGAATTCTCTTCGTTTAAAGGCTAAGTACAGGAATATGGCAAAGTTCTTAATAATGACCTTGTTTTCAGTTGATAGTAACAAAACAAGTCGAAATGAACTTGGCTGGCTATAAAATTTATCAGGTATAAGTCTTTGACGTAAATCTTTTAGAGCAGAACAACACAACGTGAAATGCACTTCATTTTCGACAGCAGCTCTACACAAAGGACATATGGTGTCTGTGTAGGCATGCGTTTTGTATCGCAAAGAATGAACAACTATAGGACTTACACCAAATCTAAACTTAATAAGTGAGTTCCTTATATACTTATTAACATCAACTGAAAGATATACTGCTTGCACATGATTTGTCCTAAATTGTCTGTAAAAATTAAATCTATCACTTGCATCAATTCGACTCTTCCAGTCCTGCCAGCGGTTGTCAATGAGTCTTTGTCTAAAACAACGTATAAACAAATTAACTTCCTGGACTCCCTTGTTCTGCCATACGTACCCAAAACCAAATCTAAACAATGTTGAGCGAATTTTGGTCACCCAGTTATTTTTTCCTTGTTCATCTAAATGTAATAACATCAAATAGGCTTTGTAGGGTAAATGTTTTTCATTCATTCTAGTAATCTTAAGCCAATAACGTCTTGCACGAACATATGCATTTATATATAATGGGTACATTGCAGTATCTCCATATATCATATTGTTTGGTGTCATTTAACCCACCGCAAGAAACCCTTTTAATGCAAACATATAGTTTTTTTTCTATTTGATAACAATAACCATCCTTAAGGCCCCAGATCTCTGCGGCGTACAGAAGCACTGGTTGCACTTTAGAGTCAAAAAGTTTCCCAAAAAGTTTCATAGACTGATTATCAAATTTGTACAAAACACTCAAAATATCCATGACTGCCCTTTTACCTCTTGCAGCCAAGTCACTGCAAGCAGTACTAAATCGTAACTTCGTAGTAAAATACGAAACTAAATATTTATATGCATTAACAACTTCTATTCGATTCTTTCCACAAAACCATTTTTCGTGTGCTGCTAAGTAGCCTCCCTTTCGGAACATAATGTTGTTACTTTTATCAAAATTTACTTTAAGTTGCAATTTTTCAGAGGATCTGTACAATATACTCAGCTGATTTTGTAAACCAACAGCAGTCTCAGAAAGAAGAAGAATGTCATCCGCAAACAGTAGTATAAATATTTCAACTAAGGTTGATGTAAGTATTGCGCCATGTTTACCACCTTTAATAATATCTAGTGCAAGTTCATTTACGAACAACGAAAACAAAATTGGACTACACACATCACCTTGTTTCACACCACGTAAACAATGAATGCTCTCCGTGAGTGACGCCCCATCTCGCACACGTGCCTTTACAACAGCATACATACTTTTTACACATCGAAACAATTTACCACTAATACCTTGCTTTTGCAGAATTGGCCATAATAGTTTTCTTGAAATAGAATCAAATGCCTTTTTGAAATCAATAAAGGCAACATACAGTTTACGATTTAAAGACAGTTGTTTTTGTACAAAAGCAAGCAAGATAAATATATGATCAACTGTTGAATAGTCTTTCCTGAACCCCGCCTGCTGTTCACCAACAGTATCATTCATGTCAACCCACATTTGTAGCCGGCGGTTAATAATAGTACTAAACAGCTTCCCACTAACATCTGAGAGAGAAATACCCCTGTAATTATTTGGATCATTTGGGTTACCTTTTTTGTGTAAAGGGTGAATGATTGAGTCTGTCCAGTTTTCAGGATATACTCCTTCATTAAATATTTCATTGCATAACTTAACAAAAAAGTCTAGTACAACATCTGAAGCATTTTTAAACATTTCTCCAATAATATCATCTGGCCCTGGTGCTTTACCATTTTTGAGATTTATTAATGCTCTTGTGACTTCATCTTTTGTAATTGGTTCATTAATTAAATCTATGTCCCCTTCAACATCACCCACTATATCACCTAAAATGTTGTCTTCAGCTTCATGGTTAACTGGATCATCTGTTTCCAACATTGTTCGGAAATGCTGGTACCACATATCAGCTGAAATATTGTTTTCGGTTCTTGTGTGTTTTGGTACTAGTTGATTTACTTTCTTCCAAAATTCTGACTGATTTCCCAAGGTATCCAGCAACTCGGACAGTTGCCTGTCCACGGTCGCAACAGAGAGAGAGAGGGGGGGAGAGAGAGAGGGGGGGAGAGAGAGAGAGAGAGAGAGAGAGAGAGAGAGAGAGAGAGAGAGAGAGAGAGAGAGAGAGAGAGAGAGAGAGAGAGAGAGAGAGACTGACCACGATGAAGACGATGTTCCAGATGAAGTACCAGACCTTCCTGCGCACCCGGCACTGGAATATGAGGATGGGGTGGATGGTGGAGGAGGCGTACTCCACGTTGGTGATCTCGTGAGTGCACTCCACGTGCTTGTAGATCTTCCACTCTTGAGCATCTTGGAAACTGCGCGTGTTGACGGAACTCAGCTGGGTCGAGTCGTGCTTCATCCTGATCTCTTCCACAGACCGCTCTGTCGATATGTGCAGACTCAGGTCCTGAAGAAAGAATAGGTGCAAAATGACGGAAGGAGGCGATCGGAGAATGGTAAAGCTGAATGCAGATTTTTTTTCGACTGATGGTAGAGAGTGCAAAAAGACGATGGAGAGAATGGAAAAGACCCTCGGATGAATTTTGTGCTTCTCGTCTCCTGCTCGACTGGCAGCTTTGACAATTTTTGCAGATTCGGGTGCGATCACAGGATTAGGGAAAGCATGAAGAGAGAAATCGAAGAGAAAGGAAAAGGACATCAGACTGATGGGACGTCTTTCGCACACCCCCTCACTCCCCATGTTTCTCCTCAAAGACCTGTCAGACTTAAAATTATTTTCAGTACCATCAAGCCAGATGTCTACAGATAATCCTGGAAGGAAATTGTTTTGGTTTTTTTACGCCCAGCTAGTCAACCGATCGGGGGAAATCTGCTTCCCTCTAGCCTCATTCACATAAATATCTAGCGGCTTTATCGCCAATAACATGAAGCTGCCATAACTGTTACTAAAATGGGAAAATGTGTGCTCGATTTTCGGCTTGAAAAACTTACAAAAGGTACTATGAAGAATAGATTTAGGTCTACAAAAAGTGGTGGGCATGCCGCGCAGTCCACGGATTTTAGTTACAGTCTGAAAAAAATGAAACAAAAGTCTTTGAATGTAATACTTCGACCACAATCTATGTAAGTACTTTGGAAGGCATGAATATTCATGTGGACTCCTTTATCGACTCCACAAAAAGCCAGACCATGTCGCCACAAAAGGCCCAATGGCGAGTGGCACTGATATGTTTTTTCATCCACCGAAAAACATATTTGTACGTTTGCTTCATTTCCGCGACAAATAACCGACTGACGAAGTAATGCACGCGCCTGAACACCTCTGTTTCGATTGTCTAGCATTTCTTACGTAATGCCATCGCAAACTGTGTCAAAAATATCGAACACCTACGAAAGAACTGACACATAACATTGAGGCAAAAGAACAGAACCGGATTTAAGGCACATGCTGTGGCATGTCAGTTTCGGAATCAGACAGGATAAAGACTTTGCCAGCGGAAAGTTGTGAATAGCATTGTTTGATACGGCAGACAAGACTCCGATCGCGCTTTCAAATTTGCTAGCGCCGCCATACTTCCTAATTTTAAATATTGGTCAGAGATTAGAGCAGTGGGCGGAGCTTTCTCTCTCCTGGCCACACGTCAATCAAAGATCATTGCCTGCCTATAGTTAGTCTTGGATTTTAACATCCCGTCAACCGCATAGGGTCACATCATGACGATCGAATCACACATTCAAAATTATTTTACACCAGCTCAAAACACAAATCATATATATGTTTTTGTTGATCTTGTAAAGCGCGGAGTGCTCAACCTTGTCGGTGAGATACGGCGCGATAGAGATGACCATATTATTATACTATATTTACTATAAGCTCATTAAACCACAAGTTAGTCTAATTCATTGTTATAACGTTAAAAACCACCAATCCTTCCATCTATCAATACACTAGAATACATGTTTTTGGTACAATATATACCTATACTCAGTATAGGCACCCACCACAGGAACGACCTTAAATCGTGAGTGACTATGAGCAGGATGGGTGACCTGTTTTATTCCGCTGGCCCACGCGGGAAACTGTGTTAGCCCAAACTAACGCAGTTTAAAAATAAAATAAAGGGGGGGGGGGGGGGGGGAGTATGTAGAGAGAGAGAGAGGAGGGGGGGGGGGGGGGAGAAGGAAAAAAAAGGCGAATGGACCGAGAAGGTCGAAATCAGGACGAAGCAAAAATTCCTGGCAGTGGGCGAAGCATGTGTGGCTATATTCTGATCTGCTCCAGGCTTTAACGGGAGAACATCAATTTTGTCATCTCTGTGTCCTCAACAGATGGGATCTTAATTTCCGTCTAATCACATTATAGGTGCAGTGAGCAGCTAATTACTGGTCCCGCGTACCTGAACGTCGAAAGGGAAGTACTCCAGTTCCATCACCTCCTTGAAGAGTCCCTTGAAGCGCCAGCGATGGAGCACCACGGGCGCCTCGTAGCCTTCCTCGTATCGCACGACGTAGGAGCGCCTCTCCTGGTCGAATTCCCCGGCCACGTTCAGTACGCTGAGGAGCGGGTCCCACAGGTCCCCGGGCAGCAGGAAATTCACGTCCTGTATCCAGCATCTCACGTTTACTTCCTTTGGGATGACCGTGTGGTAATGCGTGCGCGCGCGCGCGCGCGCGCGCGCGCGTGTGTGTGTGTGTGTGTGTGTGTGTGTGTGTGTGTGTGTGTGTGTGTGCGTGCATGCGTGTGACCTAAGGTTTCCTGCCAAAAAACGTAGGATCCGCGTCGATGAAAATCGGTCTCCTCTCTCGAAAACCATACAAAAAAGGAAAAAAGAACAGTAGCATTTAAAAACAGACCAAACAACTGCCGCCACCCCCCCCCCCCACCCCCCAGTTTTGCGTTTTTGTGAAAATGTGCTCTAAGTCAGCAAGCCTGGTACGACCTAACTGAGACTGACAGAGGTTATCATCAAGTAGAGTCAAGTATCTCACGAGTTGAGCTTACTATAGGTTAATTATCAACAGACAGAGTTTCGAAAATCTCACCGAAGCAGCGAGCAAGAAAATGCCGAGACAGAACGGAGCCAATCATCAGCCTTAAATAAACGTAAACGGTACTTTCTTTATTGTCATGTCCATAATCATACATAACCATACCTAGTTCCAGGATAGTTGGATACGGACCTACCTGAGCCTGAGGGTTTGTAAAGACACATTATTATAGCGCTTATCTTCACAACTTGTCTCCTTAAAATAAACGTAAGCAGTGTGTGTCCAGTCCACAAGCTTGCTTGTCCAGTCCATATGTAACCGAGTGTATTATTGTGTGTGTTCCGGGCCATGACCCTTTAACCTTTTCTTTCTTGTCCTTTCTCTTTTTTGATTAGGTTAGAGTTTTATGGCCCCAGTTATCTAAAGTGTTAAAACTTGTGCGCTGGGCCAGCTGCGTCCCTTTCCCCCCAGTGTCCCTGCAGAGGCAAGTTGTTTGTTTGCTGTTGCGGCCTGTGTTCATCTCAGGGGAGAGCCTACACTGTTTCATGGTTGGTGTAAACAAACGTTGTTATAGCAACCTCTGACTTGCGACTCTTCATTCATGCTTCCAACCTGCTTCCCTCACTCCCCACCCCGCTTCCCTACACATATACACGTAACAACCTCTGCCAGACAAAGTGCACATGCAGATGGATACAAACTTGCGGGCGGATTCGCCGACCTGAGGCTCTCGTCTTGTGATCGATGCCCGTTCACAAGACCATGCCCGAAGGTCTATCGCCCACACAGAGGAAGACACTGCCATGGAATCCATGCCGGGTCAGGTTACATTTATTTTGTGCCTACCTCAGGATCCTTGTCGAAACCCAAACCGCTGTGGACCCATACCGACACACAGCAAACGTCTGTCTAAGGTGGAATCAAGGCTGGCGCATGACACTTTTTTTATCTGCCGGTTTTTAATGCAGAAAAAAGGGTCCTCCCACCTGGGCTGAGAATTCCTGAGAATCAGTGTTGGCAAAGCTGGCGCATACTTGAGGACACATGCCCACAAACAGCACTTCACCAAACCACGGCCTCAGTGGCTGGAGTTAAGGAAAACGACCGAACAGATGCAAAGGCGGGCAAAGCAATCCTCACAAGTGGCTTATTGCGTCTCGGAAAATCTCAAGTGTTGAGGAGTTTGAGACACTACCTGCGGACACAGACCCTAGGACATAATAATTACACCATCGATCGGCTGGAGGGGAGAGGCGTGGAAAGAGGAAGAGTTGAAAGGAAGAGCGAGGGCCATCGTCAGCCAGACGAACAATGGAACTGTTTCAAAGGCAACGCTGGGGAAATGTCTGACATAAGTATGGGCTTTTACGAGCGCATAAATACCATCTTGAACTGAACTGAACTAACGGCCTGAGGGTCTTCGGCTGCTGGGACATTTGCTGGCGCACAGACGGGCCGGGCCTTCCTTAGATCTGTGCTGACATATAGAATAAGATTCCTAGCCTGGGATTAGTTAGCTTTCGGACTTTAACATCTGTCAACCGCACAGGGTCACCTATTTGATACTCCAACTTCATAAAGTGGACTCCATCAGACGACCGATAATGTGAGCCGGTTCGGCCTAGTGGTAAAGCGCTGGTAAGCAGAAAGAACTGGGTTCAGTATGACAGTTGTGGCTAAATTGTGACTTTGCCGCCAACAGTTAATGGAACAGTAAAATGGCTGTTCTGAAGGTGACATTGTATAGCGATAAGTATTGTCTCTCACTTCCCCCAATTCCTGGGATATCGGTCCCTTTTACGATTGAGCATTCAAGTTAATGAGCTCATCATGCAGACATCATCATCATCGTCATCAGTACTCCTGAGACAGCTCGGCGTTTAACAGTCTAACGTACAAGGACCCAAGCCTACACGGAACACTGAGAATCTGTACATACAGACCGAAGACCCATACCTGATAATCACAGCAAACGTTCGCGAACTTCAGGATGCTTTAAGACTTCGTTCAAAATGCCAGGCTCCTACCTTAGGGTTCATGCCGAGAAAAGCACGTTCCTCCCACCTCGCCTGCACAAAGACCTCGGCTTCGAACTGCTGACTGAGCGTGTCAATGTCGTTGATCTTCAGAAACGTTGCCTTAAACTCCACAGTCACCTGTTGGCATAAAGAGCAAGACGAGTTTTGTGTGTGCCTTTTGTTGCGAGGGGAATACTTGAGGGATAGGTTTATTGCTTGCTTGTATGTAGCAGGGTGTTTTGTTTGTTTTTGTTGTTGTTGATGCTATTTTTAAACTCCTGTTTTGTATGAAAAGATGTATTTATGGTGCACTTGTGATCAAACACCGTTTGTTGACAAGTGCATTCCATTGGAGCACATAGATTATTACAAAAATGGGCAAGGAAACTATAGCATTAGATCTAAATCTAGCAGTATAGTTGTTATTACTCTTTGTCATAAACAGGATGAAAGCGCACCAGTGCAGACTTCTCAATCGGAATATTTTAATGTCAAAACACACACACACACACACACACACACACACACACACACACACACACACACACACACACACACACAATGATCAATCTTCACCACCACGCCCAAAACATACCCACCCACCCGCTCACATTGCATTTTGCGATAATCCCCACTGGTATTTTCAAGTCTGACTAGATTTTCTTTTAATAGTTTTTATTATTATTTATTCTTAAATATGAAACAAGAAAAATGACTGTTAGCGTTCTAAAACAAGATCCAAACACAGAAAAGGTTCAAGAAAACGCGAATAAATAGCGATTAAAAAAATAAATTGTAACCTTTTATGTGTTTTAATCTGACTAGATCTAGTTCTACCCAGGCTTGCGTGGCACTTCTGAATGGACAAGCCCTCACCAGCTACGGTGCAGATCCTAATCCTAGTCATCACTAGCCCTACTTACCGAGGAGGCGGGGTGGGAAGGGAGGAGTTAAGGGAGTACTGGTTGACACAGTGTTCTCTGGCGGATCATTCCAATCCTTGAAGGTGTTTGGCAGAAATGAGGACTGCCTGTACTGGGTGCGGCACTGGATCAGGAAAAACTGCTAAATTTGGCGTCCCCTTTTCTAAAAGCAGCGACTCTCTCCACATTTATACCGGTAATAGCCAAGGAGGCGGTCGGAAATTCCTGGGACTTTTTAAACGACATTTTGTGTCACAAAATCAGAACAGAAAGTCAATCAAACACGTTCATATCTAGTGAATTAAGCCACATCTGCAGCAAAAGTGAGTTTGATTATAGTCTGTCAAAGGTGAGTCTTCAGCATAAGATCGATTGTTTTGCCAGCATCAGCACTGAGGAAATGCGCATGTCGTTACTGGGAAACTAGATCTAGATCAAACGTCAATAGCGCATAGTAATACTGAAAGACACACATGTGATAAAACTCACATTTTGGCTTTATTCGCTTGGTATGACTGCTTGAATGACTCTGATGATATCTGTGGCCCAAAATGGCGTTTAAAACGTCCCAGGAATTTCCGACCGCCTCTTTGGATATTACCTTCATGCCAAAGTCACAAATCGTACATGAAAATTTCTGCAGGCCCAAGCCATTCCGCAAACTGCTGACGTCACTGGGGGTGATTTTGAACGATGAAAAGAAATTAACTTTCTGCAAAACATCAACAGTTCAAATATAGTTTTTATAGGATGATCGAAAGTGTTGAGTTCACACAACTAGTAAATTACTGTGTATGCACGAAATGCTACCCACCTGGTGATCATATTCCCGGCATCCTACGCTATTTTCCAAGCCGCTGGCAGAATCGTAGCCACCACGTATATTCTGGTTCAGTTTTGATGACCTATGACCGACGCTGATAAAACCTACATGTCTACCACTATCAGTTCTGATCAAATCGGATTCTAGGTGACGATGATTAATTACACTTGTGTGGCGCCTTGCTTCTATTGAACTCATTTTTCGGATCGCAGTGTCACTTCCTCTTCTATCACTACTCTGTACATTTGTATTTTCCCGTTTGTTAAAGCCACTTGAATCAGAAATTATGACGTCAGGTGCTTTTGGGAATTTCTGTTCTGGCATCTTGTCGTTTGCGACGTCTGACTGCAGGCCAACAATGTTAGGCAGTCAATCTGAATTTTCCATTGTGGTCGACCGTTTCTTTTCTTCCTTCAGACAGAATGACATCCCTTGAAGAAGAATCAACACGCAAGGGAGTTAATTAGCGCTTTGTATATGTAACACTGGCTCAACCAACACAAGCTCGTTGTGGTTTGTAGACACCCTCGACCTATCGGAGACTAGTATACAACACAACTACCCGTGTGACCTCGTGAATATGAAGGAAAACATTCTTTTTCTGATGTATGTGAATCGGGGAAATTTCGACCACGTCGGGGGAACTTCGTCCAGCGTCGCAAAACTTCGTCCAAACATAAAGAGAACACACTCAGCCAAAGGAAAAGGCTAAGAAAGACGTCCAAACTAGTAGGAAGTTCAGTGTTTTTAGAAAGACTGAATATGAACTTTTTCAGCATAAACGTGGAACACCTGGAGTAAACTCAGCGGTGTAAACTCGACCAACATATGCTTTATTTCCGAAAGGCAAGTTTCTGGTCTCACAAAGTTGACAAAGTTCTTTCATTTCATTTTTATCTGTTTGTTATTTGTTTGTTGCTTGATAAAGGTGCTTCGTCGATGCATAAGGCCTAAAAGCAAAGAGTAAATAAAAAGGGCGAATTTCCCCCATGTGGAGTGGGCGAAGTTCCCCAAGCATAATAAAATTATTTATGTTGGGGGAAATTCGTCCACCTTGAAAATTTACTTTTCACTTTGTGTGAATGTTTGTTTTGCTAAAAATAAGTGACGCATATCGATTCATCAGCTTTCGATTGATGTGTAAAACCAAATTCGATAAACGTTTCAAATACTGAACTTGAAAACAAACAAGATCGGCCAACAGTATGTGGGTCCTTACTTTCCGTACAACCCACACTATGGTTTTGTTGCCAAACGAATAGCAAGGCTCCCAATGCAGGACAGGTTTTCCCATACACTACTTGCAACAATCACTCTCGTTTGTTGTTTTGTTTGTGGACTGATCCATTATGAAGCTGATCCATTATCCATTAATATTCTCCATTATGTTACAGTTTGGAAAAGTTAAATTGTAGGGGTTGGTGCATAGTACTGAGTGCAGTTCACAAAGGGTTTGGGTGGCCAAAGTTCCCCCAGCCGAGCAAGTGAACGAATGCCCCCCATGCCACAAGAACAAAGACCTGAGTCGCCTACGGCTACGGTAACTCTCACCGTTTCTGGCAGGTAGGTAGTGTTGCTTAATGTCCTCAGATGTCAGTTGACCTATTAGGGACAAGCTGAGACCAATGCCGAAGCATGGTTCAATATAGCTTTACGTCCACGGAAACCAGAAGGCTCGTTAGGACGGACAGCCCAGGACGGCCACCTCGACTCTCACACAGCTCCTGAACTATGACCGTTTCTGTTTTTGTTTTTCCTTGAAGAAGAGTTCACTCTAGTATCACGTGATGCGCATTTACGGGGTCATGACCATGCTGGCGGAATTTCAGATTATTCTTCTGTGCGGTGTATTCGTAGGCCTACTGTCAAACAGAATTAAGCCGGCCAACAACACATGCAACCGAACAGTGAAAACATCTGAAATAGTAGTTTCGTAACATTTGTGCTAATAGTTATTAATCTCCAAATGACTTTACGCTTCGTTGTAAATTTTGTTGTTGTTGTTGCTGTTGGTATCAATTTGGGCATTACAACTGAACTTTTTCGAATTGGGGTTGAAATCTGGAACAGACGACTCAACTTGCGCGGGCAAAGCTTGTCACGTGACTATCCCAGCAGACGACAAGTCACACGCGACTGGGCAACGTTGCTGACGAGGAGTGACATATATATCGCGCACAGAGTGAACCGTTCGGTCGGCACTGCATTACCTCCACGTTTTGTTACCCCGGCACGTTGTTTGTTGTTGTTTTGATTGTTTTGTTTTTTGTTTTTCCCCTTCTGTTGTCACCACGTGATGACGAAACCTGCCGGCAGCTAGTGCATCAAATTTGACACGTGTTTTTGTTTTGTTTTTGTTTTTTCCCTTCCGTTGTCACCGGCAGCTAGTGCATCAAATTTGACACGTGTTTTTGTTTTGTTTTAGTTTTTTCCCTCCCTTGCACTGTCACCGGCAGCTAGTGCACCAAATTTGACACGTGTTTTTGTTTTTTTCCCTTCCGCTGTCACCGGCAGCTAGTGCACCAAATTTGACACGTGTTTTTGTTTTTTTCCCCTTCCTTCCATTGTCACCGGCAGCTAGTGCATCAAATTTGACACGTGTTTTTGTTTTTTTCCCTTCCGCTGTCACCGGCAGCTAGTGCATCAAATTTGACACGTGTTTTTGTTTTTTTTCCCTTCCGCTGTCACCGGCAGCTAGTGCATCAAATTTGACACGTGTTTTTGTTTTTTTCCCCTTCCTTCCATTGTCACCGGCAGCTAGTGCATCAAATTTGACACGTGTTTTTGTTTTTTTCCCTTCCGCTGTCACCGGCAGCTAGTGCATCAAATTTGACACGTGTTTTTTTTTTTTTTTTCCCTTCCGCTGTCACCGGCAGCTAGTGCACCAAATTTGACACGTGTTTTTTTCTTTTCTTCCCCTTCCGCTGTCACCGGCAGCTAGTGCGTCAAATTTGACACGTGTTTTTGTTTTGTTTTCCCTTCCGCTGTCACCGGCAGCTAGTGCATCAAATTTGACACGTGTTTTTGTTTTTTTTCCCTTCCGCTGTCACCGGCAGCTAGTGCATCAAATTTGACACGTTGTGCCCAGGTGACAAAACGAACGAAATGTGCCGGGGTGGTGATGATGTAGAGCTTCATGTCCTCGGATGTCGGTTGACATAATTATTAGGGACAAACTATGACCAATGCCGAAGCATGGTTCAATGTTGCTTTACGTCCACAGAAACCGTAAGGTTCATTAGGACGGAAAGCCCAGGACGGCCACCTCTACTTTCACACAGCTCCTGAGGTCTGATGTGCCGGGGTGACAAAGCGTGTCTGGCATGGTGTCTGCCAGCAAAGTCACGTGGATAAGCTGACTGACGGAGGGGCTAAGCGTGAAACCGTGTGTCAATATTGACGTCAGTAGTGAGAGTGTTTCACGCCTGTTCTGCTTACCGCTGTTACATCCTGTTACGTCTGCTGTTCTGGCCAGCGGTAGGAAACGCGAATAAGTAAGTAAGTAAACATGGTGCTTAATGTCCACAGAAACCATAAGGCTTATTAGGGACGGGGAGAATGGGGGGAAGGGGGTATGAAGGTGGGGGAAGCGGGAGATTATATACCTATCGCTACACTGTCACCACCAGAATGACCTGCATTAAGATGGGCAGCGGTGAGAGCCATTTTAATGTTTCATTAATTGTAAGGGGCAAAGTCACAAGACAGTGTCCACAGACCACAACTTTTTGGAAGAGAAAGGAGAGCCGAAGCGGTATCGAACCGAGGTCCTTCCGCTTACCAGCCTAACGCCTTACCGCTAGGCCAAATCGGCTCTCTTAAAAACGCGAATGTGGACGTACTTCTTTAAGAGAGCCGGTTTGGCCTAGCGGTAAGGCGGTAGGCTGGTAAGCGGAAGGACCTCGGTTCGATACCGCTTCGGCTCTCCTTTCTCTTCAGAAAGGTTGTGGTTTGTGGACACTGTCTTGTGACTTTGTCCATCACTTCCTACTGAAACATTAAAATGGCTGTCATCGCTGCCCATCTTAATGCAGGAGTCATTCTGGTGGTGACAGTAATAAATAAACATGGTGCTTAACGTCCACAGAAACCGTACGGCTTATTAGGGACGGGCGATGACAGTGTATAGCGATAGGTATATAATCTCCCTCTTCCCCCACCTCCATACCCCATTCCCCCCATTCTCCCCGTCCCTAATAAACCTTCTGGTTTCTGTGGACGTTAAGCACCATGTTTACTTACTTACGTACTTCTTTAAATGTTGCTCTACGTCCACAGAGGCCTTACGGACTATTAGGGACGGGGAGCCCGGAACGTCCACCTGGACTTTCGCATAGCTCCTGAGCTCTGAGGTGGATGTAAGCCGATCATTAACTATTGAGGTAAGCGGTGTGCACTGTGATCAAGGCAGATGTTCTGTTCTTGTTGCTAGGTGTGTTACTTCTTCATCTCCTGTTCTTTTCCTTTTTTCTTTCTTTCTTCTTTGTTTCTAAATGTCTGTCTGTTATTTTTTCCTTTCCGTTCTACATAATCATATCTTTTCTGTTTTCCCCTTCCTTCTGCATTCTATACTATTAACTATTTCTAATCTCTTTTTCACAGCCGTGCCTATCCGACACGTGTTTGTGTGTATGTGTTTGTGTATGTGTGTGTGTGTTCGTGTTAGTGTGTGTGTGTGTGTGTGTGTGTGTGTGTGTGTGTGTGTGTGTGTGTGTGTGTGTGTGTGTGTGTTGTTTGTGTTGTTTGTGTTATTATAAAGCGCCCTGTCTTCCCACCTTGTGTGGTAGATGGGCCTTTTTAGAAATCCTCTTTATTATTATTCCTCCCTTTTTTCTTTTTTCTTCTCTTCTTATTCATATCCTTTTTTGGTTTTGTTTTGTTTGGTGCATTTTTCCATCTTTATTAGTTCCCTTCTCTCTGTCTCTCTCTCCCCCCCCCCCCCACCCTCTCTCTTCTTATCTTTCTTTGTACCATTTGATCTTCCTTTCCTTCCTTCCTCCCCTTTTTTGAATGTCTCTCTTTCGTTTCCGGTTTCTTTTTTCTCTCTTTTTTGTTGTTGTTGTTGTTGTTGTTGTTGTTGTTTATTCCTTTTAATTGGAATATTGTAGATCTTGTCGCGATTGTAGTTGGTGTAGCTGGCTGCGTCGTTGTTGACGTGAAAGCAGTTTGATCCTGTCGTGATTGTTGTTG
>JABMCL010000402.1:72500-75000 GCA_018857735.1 Alviniconcha marisindica | reverse complement strand
ACACACACACACACACACACACACACACACACACACACACACACACACACACACACACACACACACATGTACTACAACAACAAAAATTAAAACGGAGACCTCGAACTGCTTCTATGTGGTTGGCACCGCAGGAAGTCTAGTAAAGGAGGGGGAACCCCCCACGGACAAAGCACTTGATTAGTTGCATGAACACCACACAGTCCCTGGGCCAGCGCCGAGCTCTGTGTGACTGCATGGTTACAGCAAACAGACCGTGGTTGAGATGGGCGTGCTTGGTTTAGTGTTGACCCTAGCAGTACCGTAAGTAGCCGTGAAAGAGGCTCCTGTGGGGGGCGGAACCCACTGCCCAGAGAGACCGAAATCACCGTGCGTGTTTTGGATCGAGAGAGAGAGAGAGAGAGAGAGAGAGAGAGAGAGAGAGAGAGAGAGAGAGAGAGAGAGAGAGAGAGAGAGAGAGAGAGAGAGAGAGAGAGAGAGAGAGAGAGAGAGAGAGAGAAGCACACACACACACACACAGAGAAAGTAGAGAGAGAGAGAATGAATGAATGAATGAATGAATAAACAGACAGAGAGAGAGAGACAGACAGACAGAGAGACAGAGAGAGAGACAGGGGGAGGGGGGCTAAGGGGGGAGGGGGAAAGAGATAACTGTTAGAACAATAGTATTTCCTGATTTATACTCAGATTTAATGTTTTATACTGATTCTTACCACCTATAATTCTTACGAGCAGCAGAGACAACACTTCGTGTGTGATTATTCTCTTCCATGGACAAAAACGTTCATATTGTGCGTCACGTGGTCGTCAACTGATTCGACCGGTGCTTCCGTGTCAAAGACGGTATTTTCCCCGATGACGTCAACGCAAGCTGTCCGTCATCTGTCAATCTTGGAACAGCACGCACTGTGACGCAAAGTGGGCGTCCACAAGACCGGCTCTTCATTCCGACTGTAATATTTCCCACTCTCCACGCCAGGGGTACGTTCCTCCCACTACCCCCCCCCCCCCCCCCCCACCCCCCCGACGCACCCAACCACCCACCCCCCACCCCGAACTCTTACCATACCCATACCCCTCTCTCCACTCCCAGCTTTTCGAGCTTTTTCTTTTAAAAGTCCAGGAGCCCGACACGACACTCAGAGCTTAGGAGCTGTGTGAAAGTCGAGGTGGCCGTCCCGGGCTCCCGTCCCTAATAAGCCTACGGTTTCTGTGGACGTAAAGCAACTGTGACTCGATCAACTCAACTCAGCACGACACTTCCAGGGCAGGCAATGATCCCCACGTAACACGGCGGCGCGAAACCGTGGCGCGACGTATTCCCATCCAGTGTGTCTGAGCGGACCCGTAACAATATACGTACGTTACAGACCCTTGCCAGCTGCCACTGTAGCGTGGAGGCGTTGGGAACGTACGTACGTTACAGGCCCTCGCTGAAGTGTCTCGTGCCGAGGGTAGGCGGTAACTGACTGACCGGTTTGGGTGTTTGATTTACTCAGCGGGGTGGACTTGGTCATGCAGCGTGGAAGAAAGGTTGACATTCATTCGACTTGGCCTTTGCTGACGGAGCGGCTGGATTTTCGGCCAGATCAGGCAGATAGAGTAAAAGAGTTTCAGGACTAGCTGTTTGTCGCTTTCCAGGTGACAGTTTTCGTAGGCGGTTTACGTCTCTGTTGTTGTGTCCCTTGTAAATGCGTATGACGTCAACCAAGCGCTATTAATTAACTCCCTTTGTTGACAGAGTTGAAGCTTCTGAAAAATCACATTGCCGTGGTTGTAGTTTTAACATTTCATTGCACAAAGAGGTGTTTACTGACGTACAGCGACTACATTTACATCGACTGAAATAAGGCTTTGTGGACGGATGAGACACTGAAAAGTGAACTTAAAGCCTCGGAATCTTTGAAAAATAAAAAAAGTAAAAGGTTCGTTTGGAGGCAGTGTCCTACGTTTTTCTTTCTTCGTGGTCATCGAGGAACTGGCACTACAGGGAGGTTGCGCTGCAAGCAGACTAAAAGACAGTTTCACTAACAATTTAAAGCTGGTAACTTCTACATTAAAACAAGTCAGCTGATGGTTGGATGAAAAACTGGGGTAAAGAGAGAGAGAGAGACTGATCGTGATTCTGAGCCGGCTGTCCTTTCAGCCATCCCTTCAAGTATTGCTCGTGTGATTGGTCTGAATTCTGGCACGCCTGTCTGCGGTAGCTTGACCTGGACTATCCAGTCTCTAAAGTCCTGGTCAGTCCGAGAATGTGACCAGCGCTTTCGACACTACACCTACAGCGCTGGGGAAGGGCTGCACAGCGGATCTCCCAGCAGTAAAGGTGAGAACTACTCTTTCCTGTCATGTTCTTATCTTGCCATAATATCTTGTACTTCATACCAAATCCCTTATCATGTCATAATATGTTGTAGCTCCTTTCATATCTCTTCTGATTCCTTAAACGTATTGCACTGTTTGTCATATCCCTCATTATGCCATAATAAGTTGTACTGCCTGT
>JABMCL010000402.1:62500-65000 GCA_018857735.1 Alviniconcha marisindica | reverse complement strand
TGATTCTTTGGCCGGCCGTTGTTATATATATATATAGAGTCTTCAAGGTGGCCGGATCATGGGTCGGCGGTGTTTATATTCGAGGGCTTGTCAAACAGACACCCGAGTTTGTGACGGTTGTCTTGCAGCGTGAAGTCGTGGCGGTTTTGTGGGCTTGGGAGGAATGGGTTTTCATGAAGTCCTGGTGAGTACAGTTTCTTTGTGTGTTGACTTGAGCGGAGACGTAGTTATTATGTGTGGACTGTCGTTTCTTCGAAAAGGTGCATGTTCCAATGTCAGTATGGGTGTATGTGTAGGAGGGGTAATTATCACTGAAGCAGGAATAGGAATTTCCCGCCTGGGGGGTTGACGTGTGTTGTGTCTTGCTGTTGCTGATTTGTGATTATAGCGTTTGTTCGGACGATTTGTTGGGTGCGTTTATTGACCAGGGGCATAATCGATGCAGAGCGTTGTTTTACACACACGCACACACACACTGACACACACCACACACACACGCACACACACACACACACACACACCACACACACACACACACCCCACACACACACACACACACACACACACACACACACACACACACACACACACACACACACACACACACACACACACCATTTATACTACATACACACACACACACACACACACATACACACACACACACATATACTACACACACACACACACACACACACACACACACACACACACACACACACACACACACACACATATATATATATATATACTACACACACACACACAGTCTCTCTCTCTCTCTCCCTCCCTCTCTCCCTCTGCTGAAGATCTCAGTGTCTGTCTTCCTGCCCGTGTACCTGCATGCATCCCTCTCTGTCTTGGATTTTTCGAAAACTACACCCCTCTGTAGTTCTGACAGCAATCCCGCATGTAACCGGCACATGACCATATCACGTTACACAGCTAGGGAACTTGTACCCGTAGTCTTTTGCTCCGCACAGCTGTCGAAACAGCAGTTAGCGAAGTGCACAAGTTGCTTGGCACTGGCGGGGTCCCCGCCCCCTTAACGTTGTTGTTCTGGCGGTGGTTGACGGTCTCTTCCGTCTTTACGGGTCGGAGGGCTGAGACGAGTTTCTCATAGGTACCCCCCCCCCCCCCCCACCGCCCCCCACTCCCCTCCCGTCTTTTCCCGTCCCTAATAAGCCTTATGGTTTTTGTAGACGTAAACATCACGTTTACTTACACCCGTAGTATCCACAAACCAGTTCTAGTCAGACCCCGCCGTCCCAGTGACCTAGCTAGCTCTCTTACCGTGTGTTATTAATTATTGCATGTTTTTGTTGAATGTCAGTTACTCCACCTTACTAACTTAACACTGGGGGGTTTTCCCCTTCCGTTTTCCCTTGTATCATTCCTGGGTGTCTTTAATGAATCTCAGTTGACTCACCCCACTGACTTCAACTCTCAGCTTGTGTCTTAATTGCCATATACTGTTTTGATTGAACCTGTGTGCTGATTACACCCACACCACACACCCTACCTACTGACTTAATTGACAGCCATCTTGCATCAGTCCTGTCGTTTTCTTCCGTTTTCCCTTGTATCATTCCTGGGTGTCTTTTATGAATCTCAGTTGACCTACCCCACGGACTTCAACTCTTAGCTTGTATCTTAATTGCCATATACTGTTTTGAATGAACCTGTGTGTTAATTACACGCACACCACACACCCTACCTACTGACTTAATTGACAGCCATCTTGCATCAGTCATGTCGTTTTTTAAGTGAGTCTCAGTTATCCCCACCCCAAGTACTTAGCCTGATCCGCTGGTAAGACTTTTCCCGTGAGCCGGTTTGGCCTAGCGGTAAGGCGTTAGGCTGGTAAGCGGAAGGACCTCGGTTCGATACCGCTTCGGCTCTCCTTTCTCTTCAAAAAAGGTTGTGGTTTGTGGACACTGTCTTGTGACTTTGTCCACCACTTCCTACTGAAACATTAAAATGGCTCTCGTCGCTGCCCATCTTAATGCAGAAGTACTTCTGGTGGCGACAGTGTAGCGATAGGTATATAACCTCCCTCCCCCCCCCCCATACCCCTCCCCCCCCCTTCTCCCCGTCCCTAATAAGCCGTACGGTTTCTGTGGACGTTAAGCACCATGTTTACTACGACTTTTCCTGCAGTGTTGTTAGACAGACCGATTGATAGGTCCATTGATTATCGCGCTCCAACAAGGCAGGGCTTTGAAAACGAGCACACCCTGTTTAACACTTGAGCGACCCGCGGATCAGATGTGAGAAAGAGCGATTGGCGACAAGCTGTATAGCTACTACTTGGGGCGCAGTACAGGACAAGTGGTAGAGGAAATTTACACTCCCAGCTAGGCGAGTTCATGTGCTTTTGTAATAAGTAACAGAACGAAAATGTGATTGATTTTTTGTTGGTAGTCAACGGCGATGGATTTTTTTCACAGCCGTGTCTATACCTCCCTCCCCCCATCCTCTGTGTGTGTGTGTGTGTGTG
>JABMCL010000402.1:50000-52500 GCA_018857735.1 Alviniconcha marisindica | reverse complement strand
CCGACAATGGCGAGAACATATCAGCAAAAATAGAAGTGAATAAACCACAAATAAAACCCTGCTTCACATTTCAACACACGTCACTGTTCTTGAGGAACACTATAAACATTTTATTTTTAACAGAATAGACTGGGGAGGTAGACATTAGAATGTGCAGATATTTCCTGGCAGTAGGTTAAGCATGCGAAGCTATATCCTAACCTACTTCTAGCTGAAAGGAAAGCGTTTCTGGCCGCTTTGAATTCTCAAAAGAGGGTACTTTAATTTCTGTCAATGTTGGTTTGTCTAACTATATGGCCCACGATAACGCAAAACAATTTAATAGAATACGCAGTACGGTGTGATTTTACTGTAAGTGACGACACTGAACGAAGAATGAGCCATGGTGCTATATATCCACACGCGCATTCATGCTAGTCAGATTGCATATCCGTCGTCAAACGAAACGAGGAAGGCACCCGAAGAGAGCTCGAGACAAAGGCGGCACAAAGTGCACATGCAGTGATAAACAGAACTACAGCAGCAACTGATCAACACTGTAATCAAAGCAAGTCTTTGTGGCGTCAGAACTAACCTCGGGTCAGCTTCTCTCTCTCTCTGTGTCTCTGTGTCTCTCTGTGTGTCTGTCTCTCTCTGTCTCTGTCTGTCTCAGTCTGTCTCTGTCTGTCTGTCTCTCTCCCGTTGTCTTGTGGGCTTGTAAGCTGAAGACAATAAAACGTCAAAGCGTCTCTATCTCTGTCTGTCTCTGTCTGTCTGTCTGTGTCTGTCTGTGTCTGTCTGTGTCTGTCTGTCTGTCTGTCTGTCTGTCTGTCTGTCTGTCTCTCTCTCTCTCTCTCTCTCTCTCTCTCTCTCTCTCTCTCTCTCTCTCTCTCTCTCCTTGTCTTGTGGGCTTGTAAGCTGAAGACAATAAAACGTCAAACGTCAAAGCGTCTCAGTCTCTGTCTGCCTGCCTGTCTGTCTCTCTCACTCTCTCTCCTTGTCTTGTGGGCTTCTAAGCTGAAAACATTAAAACGTCAAAGAGTCTCTGTCTTTGTCTGTCTCTGTCTGTCTGTCTGTCTGTCTCTGTCTGTCTCTCTCTCCTTGTCTTGTGGGCTTGTAAGATGAATACAATAAAACGTCAAAGCATCTCTGTCTGTCTCTGTCTGTCTGTCTGTCTGTCTGTCCGTCTGTCTGTCTGTCTGTCTCACTCTCTCTCCTTGTCTTGTGGGCTTGTAAGCTGAAGACAATAAACATTAAAACGTCTCTCTCTCCTTCTCTGTCTGTCTGTCTGTCTCTCTCTCCTCCTCCTCTTCTTCTCGTGCAGTAGACGCGTGTCCAAGTACTATTAAGTACGCAATGTACTTGCGGTAGGAGACGGAGACGGGAGTTTCACGGGCGAAGATCAGTCTCACGGGGTGCTGTGGTTTGTGGCTTTGACTGGGTGTGGAGACTGTGATTATGATATTATTTACGCGTTCTGCTGAGTTAGCGATGTCTGGCTGCAGTGGTCACCTAGCTGTCTGGCAGGCATTGTTGTTTTGCTGTGTTCTGGCTTCGGACGCTGCCGTAGTGAAAGAACGATCCAAGTAAGCTTTGAGAGAGAGAGAGAGAGAGAGAGAGAGAGAGAGAGAGAGAGAGAGAGAGAGAGAGAGAGAGAGAGAGAGAAGAGACACACACACACACACACACACACACACACACACACACACACACACACACACACACACACACACACAGATAGATGGAAGAAAGGAGAGAGAGAGGGGAAGGACGGAAGAGAGAGAGAGAGAGAGAGAGAGAGAAGAGAGAGAGAGAGAGGGGGGGGGACGGAGAGAGAGAGAGAGAGAGAGAGGAGAGAGAGAGAGAGAGAGAGAGAAGAGAGAGAGAGAGAGAGAGGGGAGGGTGTGAGGGGCAGGCAAACAGAGAAAGGGCAAAGAACAGAGAGAGAGAGAGAGAGAGAGAGAGAGAGAGAGAGAGAGAGAGAGAGAGAGAGAGAGAGAGAGAGAGAGGGGGGACTGGTTTGGGGGGGGGGGGGGGGGGGGGGAAGTCACAGTCTAACATCTGATTCCCACACTGTACTGCCCTCTTGTCAGCCATTGTTGTTATCGAAAAATCGATCCTTTCTCCTCCGCTCTCGCCAGTGTCGTTTTTCTTTCATGCAGTTTGCTTTTGTCACTGGCAGAAAATTGCTTAGTATGACTACCGTTTACGCAACGCTCTGGTTTCGGACAAAACTCGACATCTACCCAAGAGGTTGTTGTTGCGCTGAAAACACTGATGTGTGACGACGCTTCGGTAGATAACGTTACCTTACAACCTGGTCACGTAAAAGGTATGTACGTGTTTATTTTGAAACGAAAGGCATAATCTGCGTTGGTCTTAGACGATTTGGTAAGGCGATTCAGTCTCGTGTCTTTTGTCATTTGGGTTAGCATTTCTGTGGCCGTTATGTTTGAAGCTGGGTTTGTGAATGTGTGTGTGTGTGTGTGTGTGTGTGTGTGTGTGTGTGTGTGTGTGTGTG